>JAHWXV010649211.1:0-10149 GCA_024586415.1 Phrixothrix hirtus
AGTTCATCTAGACACTTGAGTGCCACATCGTGCTAGAATAGTTATAGTTCATCTAGACATTTGAGTACCACATCGTGCTAGAAAACAGTATTGTACATATCCCTAGGCTTAATTCGTAGTTTATTTTTAGACACTTCGTGCATTGTAAATACATATAGTAGGTTAGCAAGTACCAATAGTGAACACCAGAGGCCCTATCGAGCCAGATAGGCCACCGAGGTTGTACGCAGCGGCACTGTCCAGCTCCCCTCTCCAACAAATAGCTGGCAGTGTTATCATCATCGCCACGAGTACAGCTAGAAGATAGCAGGGGGGACGTGGCCGCATATCGCTCGTGCGTAGTTCAAGGGGTAACCCCCTTGTAACACCTTGAAGTAAACCCTCTGATGCCCGTCTCTTTGTGGACAAGGTGCTGCCTAGTTTTATTTGGAAGGCGCGGTTGCTTAAGAAGGAGAGGGTAATTTTAGTTATGGAGCACGGGATGTTCAGCTGATACATCTTATATATCAACGCGTGTCTCCACACCTTATCGTAACCCTTTTCAACATCTAGGAAGGCTGCTAGAATGTTGAATTTTGACTGTTTGGCTGAAGCGACCATTGCCTCTAGATTTGCGGCTTATTATGTGGCCGAAAGTTTAGCCCTGAAGCCGAATTGGGCATGTGTAATTATTGAATTTGATTCCAGGTAGTTTTGGAACCTTCTATTTATGACTTTTTGTAGAACTTTAGACATCACGTTGATCAGACTTATCGGCCTTCTGTTTTTAGGTATCGACGGGTCTTTGTCCCTTTTAGGAATTGTGACAATGTAAGCAGTTTTCCAATGTAGCGGAAAGTACCCCATTGCCAATATCTTGTTAAAAATGAGAGCGATTTCGTCCTTGGGTTTTTGGGTGAGGACTTTGATCTCTCTAACGGGAATTCCGTCTTTACCCGGAGCCTTTCGGGACTTCATGGTCTTCAGAATGTCCTCAATTTCTTCAGTATTTGTTATAATGGGGTCTAAAATCGGCAAATTGGCGACAATCCTGACGGTATATTCAACTTTCTCTAACAGGCGTTTATTGCATGCCAGATTGTTAGAGCACTGGTACTCGAAACAGTCGGCTAAGGCTTCTGCTCTGTCTTGATCTTTGTATTGTATTGTCTCGTTTCAAGGTTCTGAGCAACCGCCATAATTTGGGGGTCTTGTGATCTCCGGCATCTGCTATAGCATCGTCCCAGTCTGACTTTCGTTTTACTTCCAGCATTGTGTCGACCTCTTTTTGAAGCTTGAGGTATAGTGCCTTGTCATTCGGATGCCTAGACCAAGTCCAAGCTTTCTTAGCCTTATTTTTTCTGGAAAGTAAAGCTTTTTCAGTATAATTTAGTCCTCATTTGTTAGACGTCGATTTATTGGTAGTAGTTTGGCAGTTTGCTAAGTTTACTTTTATGGTATTGGTGAGTCTAAAAACTGCAGCTTCTATATCAGCCTCAGTTTCTAGTTTCTCCGTCAGTTCATACCCTGACATCATATAAGAGTATCTTTGCCAATTAGTTTTAACTTTCAGGGGAGGTTTTATGGGTGGATCTTGACCGCCTATTTTAAGCAGAAATACTTTGGACATGATCGTGACAAGACCAAATGTGGTTTTAATTTGTGAACATGGAGACAAAGTAGCAATCGAATCAATTGACGCACATACATTTGCCAAACAAACTCAAAAAGTGTAAACAATCTTTGTCCAACAGAAGGCTTATAGCTACACTGTTTTAGGAATGTAGGTGAAGTTTAGGAATACCATCACTGCGAAACTAAAAGACTTCAAAAGTAGATTCATGTGAGACATGTTGGCCTTAGGTGCGATTCTTCTCCACTAGTTTCAACGGAAGGTGTTTGATCATCCACCCCACGGCTTGCATTTTGTACCAAGCGATTTCCATTTTTTTGAAATGAGGAACTAATGAAGAGTGTAGGACAATCTGCACCGATCTGTCTAGCGGATCAGTGTAGAATAAATATTGTTTTCTCCTGTATTTTTATTTATGTAACTATCTAACAACCAAATTTGGTTTGATCTTGGTTAGAATAAGTTTTCAGGGCAGTTAACACTTTAAAAAATTAAAAATCAATGAAAAATCATGGGTTCGTTGGAAATTTGACGAATTTCCTTCATATATCTGTAAATAGAAAGTTTTGTGCTAAAAATGTAATAAAAATAAAAATTTCGTTACGGAGAAAGACAAATGTTTATGAACAATAATTGTTGATACATTGTAATTAAAATATGTTGGCATTAGTGTTAACAGTAAATTTATAACGAAATGACACTAAATAATAAGAGTATTTAATAGTTATTTAAAATAGTAAATAGTTCAAGTTAAAAATATCACTAAACAAACGGTGATTACTAAAATTTTGTTTTAAATAAGGAAACTAAATAAAAGAATCGAAAGTTTATATGGTACGAAATGAAATTTCTACACGTAAAACAGAAATAAATATGATTTAAATAAATATACTGGAAAATAAAAACTTCCTTCTTAGAAGCAGGGAAACCATTTTAACACCACTGATAATTTAAATGATTTTTTACAATAATATGCGTGGAATTTAAAAGGCTTAAAAAAATATATCCGTATCTATAATTAGGAGATGAACAATGGATTGAACTGATTTCTATCGAGGACCGAAGATCAAATCTAACAAAGTACCGCGATTAACATGTTATCCTCAAAATGGCGGCTTAATGTATTATGTAATGTGTGAAATGAATTGTATTTGTATGTTAACATGCTCGGAGTTGCATTAGATCGTCTAAGACTAGAGATCAGAAGACAAATTTGATTAGATTTAATAAAGAGACTACCCAGACTACAATTACAAATTAAGTATTTCAATATATTTTTATTAGTTAAAATTTGCTACAAAAGACAGTGTATTCACGGTACTTTAGTAGACCTAGGGAGTTTACAAAAATCAATAAGCGAACGCCACTACGGGGCACAAAATCGAAATAATGGATAAAATTCAATTTTAAATATAATAATATATCCAAAACGAATTACGAATTTTCAATATAAAAAAAACTAAATATAAAATTTTAAAATCTTTTAAAGCACACTCTTTTGAGATGCCAAAATTTTTAAGAGTAACATCGAAGGGTTTTAAGACCAGTTCAGTAATTGTTCCCCTTTAGGGGCATATCTCGAGAGAATTTAGTTTTTGGGGTCATACTTATATTTTTATATTTTATTGAGAATGATCATTTTACCTTCGAGGTGATTTACACAGAGGTTTAAACACGTTTACAAAGAGCAAATTCTAATCAAGATTAGGAAGGTTCTATATATAAATGAACAATTTTTATAAAAAACTGCATTAAAATAGATTTAAAGTCCTAGTATAGGTGGATGCTTGAAACCCCTTACCATATCAGCAACATTATGCAGAGCATTTTAAAGTCTGTTTCATTAAAATCGGCCTACTCCTTCTATGTGAAACCCTCAATGTGGTTCAAACAGGCCTAACTTTAGAGCTGATTTTTGCCCGAATTAAGGCATATAAAAAATATAGGTCTCTTATGTTTTATCCAAACTTCATCAAAATCGGAGGACACTTAGGGATGTTTGCTTATAAGTGTAGCATTGGTGATCGCTGGGCAACATTCTTAATGCCCATGGCGGTATTTCATTAAATTATGGTACTTTGCTTGATTTTGGTTGTCTAACAAGGGGTAGTACTTCGTTTGTGGTATGTATACTATCTCGATATAGTCTAAGTCTACGTTCTTGCTGTCCAGACTGGGTTGTCTTTCTGGTGAAATAGCGAGCCCTGAATTTTATTTTTGTCTGAGTAAGTGAGTTTTTCCTCTCCGTGAATATTACTTTAATGGCTGGCAGTTATTTAAATATGCGCCATAAGGCGAAGAAGGAAAAATGTTTGTAAACATTTCATGGGGAGTTAACAGAGGACTCTCGAAATTCATTCATCTGAACAGGAAACATCTATACGAGCTCCACGCCGGGAGTTGACGTCAAGTCCTCCCTCTCGCTTCGGCGAATCTCTAACGAGTTGAACTCAAGATGACAAGATTTCCCATGTGAGTATTGATGAAGGTTGCAGTGGCGATCAAGTTAGCATTTTCGGGAAGGAGAAAGCGCTAGTTTTCTGTTTAACTATGCTAACTATGTTACACACGTTCTTTCGTATTTATGGAGAGCAAGTCTGCTATCACTCTTTCATGTAGGATTAGCGTATGTTGATATTAGTCTCGTCTAGCTGTTGTTTGATGTGATAGTAATGGGTGGGTTTTATTGATGCGTCAATTGCTGTCTATCTGGCTGGGATGAAGCGATAAATCGTTCATCATTCATTAGTTATATTCGGGCCGTAATGGTTTTAGTGTACGTGTGGTTTGGCCAAATTTATACGCCGAAATTAGTCGCAAAAGTTTGTGATGTTTCGTAGGGACTTTAATAGTGACGTGTTCTAGATTTTATGTCGATTAAGTTGGTGATGCTTTATTGAACTTTTAACAAAAGGGATGTTTCCTCTAATAGTCCAGTTAAAAGCAATATAATATTTCTCCAAGTGGGCATTTTAAATCTCTCGCCTTGAAATGTATAACTTATATGTTTTCAAATGTTACTAATATAAACGGTGAAGTAGAAATGTGTATAAAATTTAACTGATATAAATCAGTGCTATTTTAGCAATAAATAATCGTTGATAAACTCGAGCAACTACATCAGAACCAGGATGCAGACCTATAATGCGTCCCAAATTTCATTTAACAGGAGGAAAATTGTTGTCACGCAACACTATTAATTTCCGACTCTCGGTGATTATCCTTGACTCTGTTTTTACTTGGTTAGCTGATACAGATTGGACAGGTAGTCAATGCGCCAACTGATCCAAAAATTCTACTAGATTTGTTGTACACGCTGGTATCGCATTAAGTGATTCATGGAGATATGTTGCAGATCCCTTTGCGAGAGGGCAGCAAGAACATCACCTGTTAGAAAATGGTCAGATATAAGGAGTAAGAAATCATTTCAATCGTCGAGTAGTGGTTCAAGAAGTCTAGAGTTCAAGCAAGTCTCTACCTGGGTGTAAAATGTATCTAATTTTTCGAATGCTAGAGAAACATTACTTAGAACATTGAAAAGTAAACGTTTTAGTAGGCCGCCTCCCACAAACCAACAAAATGTGCTGATCGTGGAGGAATGCAATGCCAAGTGATGCCTTTGGTTGGAATCGTTATTCAAAAATTTAAATATTTCATAGAGTTGGTTTTTAGCTCCCACAAAATTTGTGACGTTGTCAAAATATATATTTCAGCATTTTCCTGGCTTGGAGGTAGAGAATCAAAACTAGTAAGCAAACGTCAGTCGTTAGGTCACTAACGAACTCTAAATATGTCGCCTTAGTGTTAAAACAACAAATGGACAGAGGTAAGATTTTATAGTCTTAAGAGAACGAATTTTGCCTTCCTTCAATGCCGCAGATGCTGAATAGATGCGATGGACTTACATGATATTCTGGTAGCTCATCTATTATAAGATCGAATAGCTGTGGCCTTTACCAAAAACAATCCACGCATTGATGGCGCATGTTTGCTAAAACAGTTTCAGTACCGGCATGAAACAAGTTCCGAAGCGCTTGAGAAATTATGAGAAGTATTACTAGGTGTGTCTTTGGTAAAATTTCTTGATGGGAATGGGATAGGTGCCTTACTTAGGCGCCTTTCAACACGTAAGATGCCATCTTCATCAATGGAAGGATTTAAAGATAAAATATTTCTCTTTGTATGCAGTGGCTTCGATTCACTGAACCTGGATAGCTCTGTGGCGAAATCGTACGCTTATGTAGACCAATTACTTGATATAATTGGTTAATTTTGGATTTCTTTTACAGTCAGAGAATCATGATTTGATGGAGTGCTCGTGATCGATTTGGCAGCGACATACTGCAATTTTGTAAATGACGAAGATATAGCAACTAGATCTTGGAAGAAATTTTCCTCTCGATCAGAAAAGAATGTGACTAATTTTCGAACATCAGGGAAGTCATTAGTTGAAGATAATCATTTGTGTAACTTAGACCAGGTAGCTTAGTTATCGAAAAGCCAATTTGGACCATTCCACCAAAGTAAGCGTACAAGCAATTGCATTGATGACATATCTCGTGTTATAATATCTGCAAAGTTACATGTTCCTGCTATGTAATTGGAACGAAAGTTTTGGGTTATGTTTCAAATTTGTCCCACTCCATTATTGACAAATGTTTTTAGTAAACAAGGGAACCCCTGTATTTGCAAGGTGATTATAGAATGAAACCATTGAAACCTTAATTTTGTAGATCACTCTGAGCACCGCACAACTCAAGGTGTGCGTGGTAATGAAATTGATTTCATTGGAGCAACCTTTGACTTGGAAGCAACCAAACGAGTTATATGGTGGTTCTGACTTACTGCGGCTCTTAAATGTACGCAAGCACCGTATGCTATTCCCGACGCATCGGAAAAACCGTGTAACTAAATGTAAAGTATTGAAACATGTTAGTGTCGAAAAACTTCGATTTTGTCTATGTATGGTAATTCTTCATAAAACGTTTTCCAAGCCATAAATAGGTGTCAAAATGATCGCCCCATTCAAGTTGAATTTCTCACAATTATTGAAGCATAACCTTTGTTTTAATAATGATAAGAGGATCGAATACTTGTGATACGATTTTTTGGTTTTTATTTTTACCACTATCGTAACTTGCGAATTCGTTTCCAAATAAATTACGAACAGGAAATTATTTATTATTAATGGCTAACGTTTCGGAGATGAATTGTTTCCTTCATCAGCGCAAAAATGGTGGAAATATAAAACTGTATTTTTAAAAAACTTAAGATTTAGAACAGCTTTAACGCAATTGAAGTTAAAATGACAATCAAAGTATATATATCTTGATGGAGTTCTGTTGTAGACCGAGGGTTTTTGTGTTGTATTTTTGTATTGCATAGAATTCGCTTAGAGTAGCCTTAATGTTAGACAAACGTACCTGTATCTGATCTATATCTGATTTGCTAGAAAAGCTATTTAAATAGGTATCAAATCCCTAGCTTCTATTTGACCACGGGAATGTATAAATACTTTTAAATGCTCATTAATCATTTTTTAGTGAGATAAATGCTACTAATTGATTATTTAATGTCACTAACGGGTAATTAAGCGTAGACAAGTAAAGTATGGGTAATGCTTACTTCGTTGTTTAAATCGATTCCCAATATGGATGCGGTGCGACACTGCGTGAATATGTGAGAACTTTTGCGAACTGTTATTTATTGATTTTCCATATCTATATCCGACTCGAAGGACCATATGTAATGTTTAGAATACACACTATTTTACCGGTTATTAACTGCACTTCTTTAATAATAATAGTGCCCGGTAAAGGTTTGTGCATTAAAATTATCTGAAGAATTTACAAAAATTAAAACAATACTTGAAATTATCAACTGTTTTTTTGCTGAGTTCTATAAAAGTCATCTCGCAATAGAAACAATAACTCTTGCAAATTAAATGCATAAAAGCAATATCAAATTTCTCTAAGTGGGCATTTTAAGTTATACACTGATTAAGGGCAACCCAAACATCTTAGCTCCTCTAACGTGTACGATACTTAATAAATGCAAATAAAAAACAGAACCGATTCATTAATAAGTATCAGAAAAAATCTCAAATTTTAAATACAAGGGCTATATGAAAAGTACCATCCGTTTGCTTATAATAACGGAAAGGGGTGAGACTAAACGTCGCCATGTATGCTACGAGCAGAGATTGTTAAGAAGTTCGTGCCGCTTGTTTATGTTTTTTACGTTTAAAGCGTACGCTGCAATTTTGATTGCAATTGTGAATTCAGAGTGTTAAAACTGTGTAGAAACATTCAAAACAACCTGTGAAGGGTGCTAAGCTCTGAGTTAATTTTCATTTATGACGACGTCAGCCCACAGTCGACTGCGCGTAGTCAAGCGGTTTTAGAAAAGTTTGACTGGCAAAGCAGCGATATGATGAACAGCTGGAGTTAAACGCTGGAGGGAAATTTGAATTAAGATTATGCAGAAAAATACCTTATATATAGTAAATTTTTTTAGTACTATATAGGATATTACCTTCCGGTATCCTTCGTAAAAGCATTTTTCACATGAAATTTTGATTAATAAAGGGTAGAAAATTGAATTATGCAACGTTATTCTGCCACTGTTGGAAGGTTCCCAGTAAATTTCTTCTTAAAAGGGCCAAAGCAGCGGATGGGCTTTGGCATACTGCAAAGTGAATGCAATTGCGTTCACTTCTCAGAGTAATTTTTCCATCGACTCATACATGTCAACGGAAGCCGCTAGAAGTGGCCTTTAGAAAAGCGAGGTGTTAACATTAACATAAATGCAGATGAAAAGCCCTGGTATTTAAGTTCATCCAATTCGGGACGAAAATGACTTTTTTCCCAAAGTATTTCTCTTCAAGGTCATCTCAATTTGAAAACGGCGCTCTTTTATTTACTTCTTTATCTAGAGGTACAAAAGATCATTACGGAAAGCCAAAGCTGGCGAATAACGCGGATTGGGAGTGACCATTTGTAATAATCTAGCCTTAGGTACCATGATTAAATTACAGTGAAGCATGCATAATGCACATTGCTGTAGTGCACAATTTTGACGCATATGCGCTGGGAGCAATCTATTCTCAGTTCAGTTCTTCAGAAGAGGGATGATTTCTCTTTGTAAGTCTCGTTCTTCTAGCAAACCTCTGCAGTCAACTTAATTTGAAGGTAGAAAAAGCGATACAGAATGCCAAAGTAAGTGAGTAAAGCTATTTTACTGCCGATAATTTATGTCGCACGAGTGGTCTTTTATTTCTAAGGATTGGCGGCAACAGCAACTTCTGCTTAAATAATGTAAATTGTATTGCTGGGATTTTTCCTTGCAATTTCAGTGAATGACTTGACACAGCCCCTTTTTAAATAGCGGGAATTTATTAACTATGAACAAGCCTAAAGTGCCAAATATGTTAATTAATATATAAAAGTGAAATGATTTTATAACAATTAAGATACAGATTACTAAATATTTCCATAATGAAATTTTTAAACAATAAAAACGTTCAAGTTTATTAAACCTAGTAGATTCTCTAATTATTATTTATGCAAAAACGCTTTGCATTTCATAAATTCTAGCTATAAATTATTTTACTACAAAAACTTCGGAATTTTAGTAAACCTTTTAAAAATAACAATAGATTTTAAAATTAAAAGCTTAATGTTACTTATTTATGAACTATATATACGAAGTTGTTTACTCCGCGCGCGTTATCTATGCACGCACTCGCGCATTTGATTATTATATTTTGTTTAACCACAGTACCGCGGCTATGGTAATGTGATTAAGCTAATCTTGTTTTTACAGTTCTTTCGAGATGTAGTTGCTCTTCTTTCTACTTCACAATACGTAATACCGTAATTTTAGTTATTGTTATTTTAATGTGAGTGCCGGTCTTGCCCAAATACTGATTAAGAATGTCTCTTTGCAAAAAGGTCTCCAATATTCGATTAACGACCCCTTTAAGGTTCCCTATAGCTTGATTATTTTTCAAATTACTTATCGTTTTCCAACGACGTCAATTTCGCACTATTTACGTATTGCACTTGAGCTGCTACGAGGATAAAGACACCATTCACATGGTTGCGACACTTTTTATAATTTGACAAGACTTTCGTGTATTTTCGGTTTTTTATTGTTGCTGTTTAAGCTTTGACTAATCACATGCGTTCCAATTTTGTCCATTAAAGTTGTTTCGCGGGGTTTTCGTTCACACTAGTACGTATCGATTTTCACTTTTCGATATGTAAATTTTTAATTTTTATCTAACTGTACAAAGACATTTAGTCTCTTTGATTTTTAAAGCTTTTGTTGGCCGCCTTGCGACGAATTTTGGCGTCCGTAATTTGTTTTAACAAGGAATACTTATATCTTATTCAATTTAATATACAATTTTTTAATTTATATCTAGCTAATTATATTTCTAATTAAAACAATTTTTGGTTTAAACTGTGTAACTTTAATAAAAATTAAACGTTTCGAAAACTATTTGCTTTCTTTTTCAATAAAATTGACAACTT
>JAHWXV010649228.1:0-15545 GCA_024586415.1 Phrixothrix hirtus
CGGTTATAGTGTCAAGTTCAATAAACCAGTGAATCAGCGAAGTCCCTGCAAGAAACCGCAGTAACAGAAATACTACAATTGCCACGAGTTGGGAAATTGTACAAGCAAGTATTTCGAGAAAATAAAGAAATACTAATCCAAGTGTTTTCAAGAATCCAGAGTGGACATTCGAACCACTTCAGTCAGCCAGGACTACGAAAGGTTAGTTTTCTAAAAATAATTAATTGCCGCGAACGCGAGTGTCAATTAGAGATAAAATTAAAAGACATTTAATTCGAAATTTATTTAATAGTAATTAACCTAATTTTGATTTGCTTAAACAACGGTTATAAACAACCATTAACTTCCTAATCCTTGCAGTAAAGCAGGTAGAACAGAAAACCCTTATTTAAGCAAATGGCACAAGCTAAATACTTGAACTGTATTAATAGATAGTAAATCAATAATTATAGACGTTCTAGAATTGATCGCATAGATAGTAAAGTTTTAATTTCTAACAATCAAATTTATCATTACATTTATTTATTTGCCTTAATTTCGTTGTTGAACATAAACATAAGACCGCTCGACTAACCAAAATATATGGATAATTATATCAATTAAAAGGCAAGGCTACGCAATAATTCCATCGACGCTTGTTTCATCCCTTGATCATAGAATTAAAACGAAATTTCATCCATGATAATAACACAGTCCAACAATTTAGCAGATTCGTCAAAACGGCCGCAGATGCAGTACGAGGCTCCCATTTCTTCTCACGTTTGATTCGCATTCAAACATTGGGAATCCATTTTGGGGACATTTTGTGTGTATCTAAATCGAAGCGAATTATGTCATGTACAGTTTTCTATTAAATCTTTAGTATTTCAGATATATGGTTTACCCCAATTTAGTGATCTGATGTCATATTATTAACTGCACCAACATTTTCTTATGTAGACACAAAAAGTGGACGTTCTAGGTCGCTCGTCATCTTCAAAGGCAATTTATCTCCCTTAAAAGATGATACTCAAACTTTTACGGGTAAATACATGCAAAGGATAGAGATTATTTATGTAGCTCTTTTAATGGCAGGTACTTAGTAATTAATCGATGCTAGGTTTTAACGATTGTGATAATTTAGGTGGTCACGAGTTCTTTGAAGTTTTGTTACACAGCGATACGTGAACGTCTAAAGGTAAAAATTTATGGTGGCATTTCGATTAGGTTGTTGGTTTGGCATGGAATTAAAAATTTTTTCTGTGTAATTAAAACAACCTAGGCTAACTACATATTAATACGTTCACGTAGTGAACTAGTTATGGATCTTCCGACAGCTATTAATTATTAATTTTGTTCCTAACACTATTCATCTATAAATAAGTACTTGTATAAATTTTTATGAGCCCTTTCATTTAATTTAACTCTGTCTATATTGATAACAATTTTTTCAATTGGTTTTAAATATGTTTTGTATCAATTTAGTGTAAATTATATTAATTTAAGTTGACAACATTATACCTTTCTCAATTTTACTTGCGGCTCTTTATTTTGCGAAATAATACATTAATTTACATGTCAGTAGTGCAATGAACAGTATATGAGAAACTAGCGTTATTGTGAACATTTAGATTTTTCATAAGTGTCTGCGATGCAAAAAACTCACTTATAAAATAGCAATTCGTAACTTCCCATGTTAAATTATAATCATAAAAGTAGTGAAAATTTTTAAAATAGTCAACCAACAGATAAACTAATTTATACGCCATTTAATGTAGTTTGACATTCTCTTAGTTTTAGTCTGCTTTTTGGATTTCTGTTCAGTTAGAAGAACATCACTTAAGCAAATTTGTTAGTATACCAGGTACGGTTCAGTTGATGTAAAGTCAAGTGTAGCTTTATCGGTTAACTTACAGTATTTAACTTAAGTTTCAACGGAATGACTGGGGTCCATTTGGACGGTCACTTATCCTTTCTTTGCGATTTGTACTACCTATTCAACATATTACTTTGCGCAGGTGGTAATTTGTTCTAAATTTATAATATTTTTTCAACCTGGAGCCTGCCTAGACCCCGCTTCGTATTTTACAGTGTACAAAATGTATCTTAATTATGTCAAATTAATCATGGGAGTTCTGACACCATCAATGTAATAGTAACTGAAACAAATAGAAAAATTCAAGTTTTTCCTACTGAATGGAATGAGAAGAATCCGAACAAAACTAAAATCTATTCACCAGTCGATGCTATCAAAATCAAGATTTACTTTGGACTTCTTCTTCCGTTAGGAGGATTGCATTCTTCTAAATAATCTTTCGATATGCTTTGATGTCAGGTGTGTCACACTGTCGACCAATAATACCGGCCCCAATGTCAAGAGAGAGATACAAATAAATTACGACATTCTTACAATTTGATAACTCCATAGCTTCAATAAGGGACTTGTTTGAAATTTTTGTTACAAATTGAAAAAGTTCTTAAACCCAAGTGATTATCTATGTATGGACGAACAACTTGTACCACTTCAAGGACGAGAATCTCTCTGAGTGTATATGAAAGGTAAACTCGATATCTACGGAATAAAGGTGTATGCTCTTTCTGACTGTGCAAATTTTTATAAATCAAACATGCAGGTTTATTTGGGTAAGTTGTATAGGTATAGAAGTAGACAAAAATCTATTTACACTTTTTTACTTCAGAAAAACAAGGCAAAGCTCCGGAAAAGAATCAGGCTTTAAGAGTTGGGTTATATGTGGTTCAGAATTTGCCATGGGGCTGTGGTCTAACTACTGATAACTTTTTTGCTAGCATAGCACCTGTTGATACATAGCTGAAAAGTAATATGACCCTGCGTGAAAGATAAGATAAAGATAAGGCCTTTATTCCCATAGAACTCCTACCAGCGACATCTAAAAAGCCCTATTCAAGCATGTTTGCTATTTAAAAAAGAAGAACTCTAGTATCATAGGTTCTAAAAAGGGAGCGGCTGCAATCTTGCTATGGAGTGAGTATACAGATGATAAATTTGCTGATGAAGATGTCTTAGAACGCAGAAGTAATCTTAGCCTACAGCAAAACAAAAGGTGCTGTAGATGTCACAGATAAACTGGCCAAAGGATATACGATACAGAGAAAAACAAATTGGTGGTAGATGGCAACATTTTATCACCTCATAGATATTGCAGGCATATATAGATATAGACTTTGATTTACTGCTAAACCTGATGTCACAGAACGATATCAAAATAACGCATGTAGCAGAATCACCACTATTTAGCCACGGCTGGCAAAGCTGCAATGGAACGAGGCGTGGCTCTTCGATACTGCGAGGTTGAATACCATCGGGAAGATAACTCTAAATCGGTAAATATGGGCGCCACTGTTTTCAAGACACTCTGCGAGCAGGCGATGTTGGCAGAACATCCTGTATATCACGACATCAAAGACCTTACCTTTAAGCGGAAAATAGGCGCTAACGGTACTGCCGAAACAGGATTAATATCGAAAGAAGTATTCCTAATCTAAAGATGCTTACTCACTTACGATCACACTGTATATAAAAATTGATAAACTGAAGCTGACTAAAGATTTCATTCACTATATGCTTCACTTGGAAAGAATAACTCAGGGCCGGCTTCAATACTAACCACCCTGTATAACATTTAGTGAATTGACTTTAAATGCTTTTAATAAGAGATGTTAATTCAGAAATAAATAATTTAGGACCTGTATCCCTAACAAATTTGTAGAATACTAGATTAGCTTTGCATGCGTACTATCTATCTAAAATAGCTCTTCAGGTCGTATTTCGATTAAATGCAAGCAAAAGTTTGAAGCACAAAACATCTTTATATTAATTCATATTCCCACACGTTATACAGTTATATAAAAATTCGATCATTTAACAAGAAACCATGTGAAAATTAAGTGCTAAGACGTAAAATATTAGCTAGCCAAAAACTGGGCTCCAGGTATCGGCTGACGACATAACAAAATGTACAGACAAGAAATGTCAAAAGAACGCTTGAACTAAACAAATGGGTACCCAATGCAGTTTAAGCACTGTTACAGGTAAAATTAATAATTAAACGTAAATAAAATTTACTACCTTTGTAATTAGTTATATGATAGACACCTAATTACAAAGGTAGTAAATTTCAATTGTGCATGTAGTACTAACTTAATTCTGATTTACTGTTACGATAAATATCGCAAGTCTGTATTTATATATTTGCTCAATATACAAATGAAACGGCGGTACTTCTATCAATTGAATTTACGTTACTTAGGCACAGTTAAAAGTAGGTTAGCGGGCACCGCACAACCTTAAGTAATTGCTATTGTCTGCACAGGTAATTTTTCTCTTGTCGAAATCAGGATAATCGAAAAAGGAGTAAAGAAAGTATAAAGCACTTACAGCTGATAGACTGTCTGTATTCAGCTGATGCTCCTATAATCTGACTTTTAGGATTGAGGACCTCAGTTGGCTATGACGATACATAACGGAATTGACCTCGATTTTATTGAAGAAGAAATCTCAAATAATTTGGAAATTACCGCGTGCGCACAATGCCCAGTAGGTACTTAAAACTTCAATAAAAGCCCATAATAATTTCCTGAAAGAAAGAAAGCACCACCAAATTCGCACTTAATACTTTTTTTACAACTTAACACCCAAATCGGAACTGACTCATAATTTTTAACTTCTCGCAACGAATTCTTCCTCAAGCCACTGCATCTCACTCCCCCTTGGATGAGAAATCTGCAGTTTCGTCAATGCTGCGAAATAATGACATCACACATGTTAGTTTTTACTGACGACACCAAACTTGCCCTACCCCATTATTCCACATGTCCAGATAAATATCTCCTTTGATACTGCGTTAACGAAGTGCACTAAATACCCTAAACAACTACTAAAAGACTGGAATTTTTGTGACACTGCGTTCTATATTTTGCCCTTAGAACAAGCTGTGATACATTGTACACACAAAATGACATAATGGTTTTATATTATTGGAATGAGTTTTATGAAAACGTTGAGTTTTAGAATATTAGTTTTAATATTATACGAGGTACATTAAAATAGTTTGATATAAAAGACAATTTATTATTGAAATAAATTGATATTTTGATGGTTTATGAATTAAATCTAATTTTTAATTATGTTCTTACAAGTAGATAATGCAAATCGTAATGCATACTTATATTTTAATGATTTAAATAGCATAATTACAAAAAAAACCCAGCGAGAGCTGACACTGTTTGGCTAAAACACAGATCAAATATTTGTAAAATTTTCTTATTGGAACTAGGCAAAGCACTAATAAAGGGGAATGTTATACGCCGTTACAGCAATACAAATATAAAAGGTGCATAATAGATCCTTTTCCTGAGCTATTGCATTGTCCTACAAAACGACTCAAGAATGCCAATGAAGGCAAAGGACGTTATTACATATACCAAAGTATGAATGATCGAAAAATCAAAAATAATTGCGCATCGAATGTAAATGTTTTGTATGTCTAGAACATTCTGTACTATAAACTACTTGTAATCAGTGAAAAAATTTATACTAGTTAGTTTTATAAAAATCTTTTAGTGAATATTGGCTTATTAGTGTTATTAATAACTATTATTAGTATTTTGTATTTATTTTTTAAGCAAATAAAATGAAAATTATAGGTTTTTGCTTTTATTGTAGACAATTGATACCTCCGGTACAAGCAACCTATTCATCATATTTTGTCATGAAGTTCAATTGGACCCCGGATAGACTGTTACGTAATTTTACAAGGCCCGTCTGTTGAAGGTTAAACACACCTTTTAATGTGATAGTTTATATTGAACAGAGTTCTAGATTCCAGGTTTAAACTACTTATACAAAACATAATAAACCAATATTAATTTTCACGTAATTTACCATACTTTGCACTTCATTAGTAGAAATAATATAAAATTATTTAACTAAATTTATTTTAACTTCTGAAAATGATTATTTGGAGGTACTTACAGCTGCGTAAATACATTTTATGGTAAATTCAGTGTTTTACGTTACCCTTTCGATTTTTATAGAGAGAAAGGAAGCATAAGCATACCTACTTCGATGTTACAACATGCACGACTAGTTTTGATTATAATAGGTCACTGCAATAACCGATTGGTGCGAAGTAGTAGTTGCCTGGTATACAGCTGTTTGACGTCGGCCTCTATTTTCTCTATTTCAGGACGCAATAAATAGGATTTTTGTTTGAAATTTTGTTAAACTAGTTTGTGATATACAATATAATATCAATTTTGTAGAGTTAAAGTTAGTGTCCTGGATATTATAACAAACATAGGGAATTAACTACTTCTGCTTGAATTCACACCAGCGGTCTATAGTGAACATTTATATGACGAAAAACTTCGTAGATGAAACATTTCAGGTAATGCTAATTCCAGCAATTAGATCATTGTCATGTCTTTGTCACCAAAAATTAAAGAACTATTCCTGGATAAACTGTGTTGAAATGAGGGTCCTTTGGAATAAAAATATGTTAGTATAAAATAATAAGTACAATTAGTAATGGTATTGCGTTATAATATTTGGATGTATCAATGGAATCGTGTCCGTTGTAAAATTAATGGAAACGTTGGTGCTCGTAGCACTAAGAGTTGTTACTTCGAGTAGCTGCTAAGTCTGTACGTTTTTAAATGACCGACTTCGGATTAGAACAGGACGCTCTTATTTGCAGGTTAACAAAAATCTACTTATGGAAGATCGTAAACGTAAAACGCGGAACAATACCTCATAGATTTCTATGTGATAAAAGTGAGATGAATTCATATTTAAGTACTGGGTAAACCAAACTACGTAGACTTTTAATAGCCACACGCAAAACTGAAACTTAACCTTATTATTTTTTGAGGTGGAAATTACTTTACATAATATTACATTTAAACGTATACTATTTAATGTAATGTTAGCGGTTCTCAAAAATGAAACAATAGAAAGTTAAATGTTCTATTTGACGTTTCAATTTTATGTATTAATGAAAATTACTAATATATAGTAACTGAAGTGCTACAGTGCCAAATATACATGACATCTGTATAATAACTTTATTTGTTTAAACATAAAGATAAAAATATTAAAAAAGTACGATTCATAGAATTACATTAGTGCAATCTTCAGTAATATTATTTTTAAGACACTTATCTGATTGTTTAAGTAAGTACCTGGATATTTCAGCATTAAGAAGCAGTTTAGTAGGATAATTAAACTTACACATTAGAAAAATACATTTGTGGATGAAATGAAATTACAATAATTATTGCTATTTAGTATAACTGGGATGTTTGTTAATTTAATGAACCTTTACAAGTAAAGAATATACACCTCTAATATATTACCGTTCAGTTTTAGCGTTTTACGTTTTTTATAAAAACTACAGTGTATTCAATAATTTAAATAATAGAAAAGCAGTTATACAAGCAATATAATTGTCCATATAGACCTAGATTTTTCTATTTACCTTTATTTAAAATTTACTTAAGAAGCTAAAATTAACCCGTATTGGAGGTGAATACCTTTAAGCAAGCAACTTTTCTATTGTTTCCTGTTTGAGAACCGCTGGTATTACTTCAAATATGATACATTTAAATATATTATTTAAAATAATTTTCACCTTCAAAATAATAAAATTACGGTTAAGTTTTCCGTGCTGCTATTAAAAATTTACGGATTTTAGTTTAACCAGTACTTAAATATTCATCCATCTCACTTTTACTAAATATATTTGGTATTGTTTCGCGTTTTACGTTTACAATACTTCCATAAATTGATTGTTGTTAACCGGCAGGTAGGAGTGTTCTGTTTTAATCCGAAATCAGTAATTTAAAAAGGTACAGAGTTTAGACAGACATGAATTTAGAACGCCCTCTCCTATCTTCAAACTAGGTAAAATTTTTATTTCATCCGCCTAAGCTTGAAACAAAAAGGCATAGAATTGCATTAAAATTCTATTTATTAACATAAGATGCACCGACGCTCAACCGTCACAATTAATCAAGCGATTTTTTAAACTTCAGTACACTAGAAATAAAACTCTTTCAGTACTCTTGCAAAATATATACATACATATATAGTCCCGATTGGCACTTCCTAGATGTTGGGCAGCAAAAAGACAAATTTCGAGTTACAATAGTTTTTCAACTTAGGGAAAAAATAACTACTTAATGCTAAGCTAAAGCTACAAGCTGAATACCTCAACTCAACAATACCAAAAGCGCTATTCATTTTGTGATCTTTCCAGTGTTAGATGTTGTTCATACTGGTCATTTTGGTTTCAAAATATGCCTCGAATATGCACAAAATGCATTGTTTTGGCCTAATATGTCTAGCGATATTAAAAATGTAATAAAGCACTGCTTCATTTGTCAATTATATAGTAACAATAACTCGAAGCAGTCTTTACTGCCACATGAAGTCAAACTATTTCCATAGAACAAAATTGCTTTTGATTTTATGGAATTGAATGGAGTCAAATATTTAATTTGTATTGATAATTTTTCAAAATTCATTGAAATGTTGATGCTTGGCTATGGTACAACTGCAGGTTCTGTAATACCAGAACTAAAATAAATCTTTAGTCGACATGAAATACCTGTCACTTTAATATCATATAATAGTTCACCTTTCAATTCACTCAATTTCATAGTTTCCTTAAAACTTGGGGTATTGAATATATCACAACAAGCCCGTATAATTAGCAATATAATGGTCTGGTGGAATGATCCATTAGTACAATTAAAAAACTACTTATTAAAGCAATGGAATATAATACAGATCCCTATCTAGCCTTGATTCAGTACAGAAATACACCTAATGAAACTAGTAATTCACCTGCCCAACTTCTTATGTCCCGTCGTCTTAGAGATCAGTTACCCGTAAATTCAGAACTACTTAGTCCTAAACTAATAGATTCAAACAATTATAAAAATTGTTGGAAGAAAATAATAAAAAGGATATACATTTCTACAAGTATGGTACCCGTAATTTATCAGAACTGGCTATAGAAGAAAAGTCTTGTATATAAAATCTCCACTAGATAAAAAATGGCAACATGGACAAATAACTCAAGTAGGTCCTGAACCTAGAAGTTATATTATATGCTCAAGTGATAATAAGCAGTATAGACGTAATAGAGTTCATTTAGAAAGATTTTACAAATCAAAATGTAACTCGGATTATGCTAATAACACAAATGGTAGTTTACACAGACCTAACAATAGTTTTAGTTTTGACAAGTGTCTGCATTTGAATGATTTTAATTTTAGTCTTTTAGTCCTACGGTTAGGAATGACAATGACAACTGTTAAACCACTCATTCCTAAGCAATATTTGACAGTCACTCATTCAGGTAGATCAGTAAGACCACCAACAAGGCTAGACTTATAGACATTTATAAAAAGGGGAAATGTTAAGGAATTATTTTAAACGTGGCAACATTGCACATGATTGGTCATATTGGTTGGCATTAGGTAATAGGTTGACTAATGTATCAATTAATTTTATGTGTACAATTTACGTGTATTTATTTCAATAAACCTATTCATACTAAACCAGCCGCATATTAATATCATAAAGACATAAAAGGGACAAATAAATTTATTGAAATTACTTTTATAATAATAAACGGCCAACATTCGTCAGGTAATAAATTCACTAATGCAGATCAATATATAGGTAGATTTGTTGTACCTTTGGGGATAACTGAAAAACTTCTAAATATTCCGATAAGCTAAAGAAGTGAATGTCAGAACAATATTATCATAATATTCTGTTATAGGCTTATTTACCTTTTACATGATCAGGAAGGAAATGACTATAAATTCGCGACTGCGCTCTTCTTTCGCAAAGTTCTTGATACCAAAACTATTATATTCAAATGCAGCTAATAATGTTACGAAACCTTTATCGTGAGTAAATAATTTAGAAAGCAACACATACAATTCGTTACTCACAAATAATAATCCGATAGGATTAAATGTTTGAAAATTAATTAATTTACTTAAACGGACGCTACAGGGCATTCAAGATATAAGAAACATTATTTAATACATTTAATACACTCAAGCCCTTTGTGAACACTAACCTGTAAAATATTTTATTCTAACTGAAAAAAGTTCTCAAATTTGCGCGTAAAATCTATGAATATAAGTTTTACTGTGAAATGTAACCAAAAACATGGATAACATGTTGTTTTTAGTTACAAATATCATACTACGTTTACAATCAATCAACTTTAAAGAGCATCAGGCCGCATCAGCTGTTTGAATAAAAATAGTACGCATTCTTTAACTAGATAAATTTTCTTTTTCCTTAAAATTATTGCTTATTAATTATAAATTGCTGATGAATTAATTCCTATAGAAAATAATTAATAAATATCTAAAATTGACATATTTTCCATATTAATTTCTATGAATAGATAAATTTAGTAAAATTTATTTACTATTTAAATTTTGAACCAGTTTCACAAAAGTTAAATTATATACAAATACTTGATTACAAATAAGTATTAACAATATGAAGATACTTATCAAAACCAAACAGCTGAAAGTAATGTAGAACTCTTCTAAAGGTGAAAGTTATTTAAAAAATATTTCCATATTCAATAATACGAGTGTAAGTGTACTCAAAATTGTATCTATTAAGTAAAAACCTTAATCTTATTTTAAAGAATTTATAAAGTTCCACAACCTACAGGAGCAGAAGAAATTTTAAGGAAGAAAACGCAACTTTCTATTTTAAGCCTACATTTATAGGTGTTTATAATAATTAACTGAGAACATTCATTAACGGTGCTGTACAATCCTATGCATCGTATTGTCGTTAAAGATATACAGTCGATCAGTCATATATTTTTGAATATAGCAGACCAAATTAGAAAGCAGGGACGGCTAGAAACTTTAATTGCAAATATGTAATGCGGGTGCATAGTTAATAAGAGTTCTTTGTCATTTATATTAAGATTTATCTGCTGTTCAAGTAATACACCTTATATACTGGACACTCTGTATGCTAAAATACGAAACGAGTTCAATAAGAAACGTCCCTTTTACGTCTGGAGTCGCGTGTTTCGAACAAAGCCGGTTTATACTGTTTGGAGGCGGTTTAGAGAACCTCACGCACCTACATCCGCTTTAGTTTCGAGGCAGTTGTGAGTTGAAATGGATGAGCCGTTGCTGAATTTCGACCAAGTTGAGTTGCGGTGTGTAATTCGATGTTTATGGTCGCAAAAACCACCAACGTTGAAATTCATAAAATTATAGTGTCTATGGATGTGCGAGATGTGTTGCAGATGGATTACAATTTTCAACCACGGGCGTGAAAATGTGTTAGACAACGAGAATTGTGGGAGGCCGGTTCGGTAATCGAGTGACGAGTACATCGCGCGCGTGAATTCGTTTCGTATTTGTATACGTGATATCGCGGATCGGCTAAACATTTCTGTTGGGAGTGCTTAACATGTTATGTACGATGAATTTGTTTACTGGAAAATTTCCGTTAGATGAATTCTCAAAATGCTTACAGAAACACACAAAGAAACACGTAAGGCAGGGTGTTTAAAGCATTTAACCCGTTATAACAAAGAAGGATGGGATTTTCTATCACGTATCGTCACTGGGGATGAAACAAGGGTTTCTTACTATATGATTGAGATAAAGCATCAGTCCACTCAGTGGAAGCATAAACATTCGCCAATGCCAATAGAATCAAAGAGCGAAAAGTTATAGTTTACATATTTTGGGGTCATAAGGACGTAATTTTTATGGATGTTTCGGAGCCCAGAACTACTGTTAATGCTGAGAGGTACCTAGAAACCCCAAAAATCTCTGTAAAGCGTTGAAAGACAAACGGCCAGGTGCATTAACCGTAAGAATCATTTTGCAATATGACAATCCTGGACCCCATATTTCCGCCAGAACCATCTCCCAAAAATTTTAGTGGGAACTTATGGGCCATCCTCCGTGTATACCAAAGGAAGTTCCGGAGTGTTGCAATACATAAGAACTCGGTAAATTTTGTAATTAGAAACATATAGACGAAGGCAAGTGACCAATAAAGTAGGAAGGTATCTGAACAGCGACTAGAATTGGAAACTAGTTTAAAAGAGAAAAGTGACTGGCGGGGCTTGATAAATGCGTACACAAGTACCTTTCGTGTTTTGAGTATTAAGTATTTACCGTAAAGCTTATTATATACTTTTGCAATGTCAGGAAAAGCTAAAGCAGTGTTGAACTAACTTTCCCTTGAACTTTAACTCATTTCCTATGCCATAGGTAATAATTTAAATTGTCAAATAATTGGAAGGATTTTTGAAATCTTATTCTGTCTCATAGGCGAGAGCCGTTCAGACGCACATTTGTGCATGATCCTTGATGGACTTTCTGTTGAAGGTTGTCGACATACATATATCAAAAGAATTAATTAATTAATTAGTTTTCTATGTATTTTCCTTACTCTTTCATCAAATAGTGGCTAAAATCTTATTATTTAAAATTAAATCCTGGGCATGCCTACGGCTCACACGATATAAAAACCGGAATTGCCTTTTTTTGTATTGTAGCATTCGATTTGCGCACGTACAATTTATACACATTTTTTTATGCAACAGTTATTTGTAAGTTATAACCGTGTGCACGATTAGAAGCTTAATTTTAATTGATCTTATTGTGGTATTATTAAGCATCGCAGAGGTGTCTATGGAAAGAATAGAACGTACTAAGTACGTAATTAGAACCTTTCCTCATGATTGAGTTTTATTTTGAATATGCCGCAATTTATTTTTTGTACGGGTGTATGAATAGTTCCAAAGCCAATTTAGTTGTAAGAATGTAAAACGTAAAACTCCTGCTGTCACAAGAATTTAAAAAAACATATTCCTAAATTATACGGCATGTCTTTTAAGGTATAACTTTTATTTGTGTTACAAGTTAGTTTGTTCGTTGAATTTTCAGAACGACCGCCATATTACACACAAGATACGATGGCCACTTCAAATCCCTTTAGTTGGTAGCTGTAGTCCACGTATCACAATATCTAGTAATTATTTCTTGGTTCACTTGACGTATCATCACGTCAAAGTGTCAAAAAATCAACTACATGGAATACATTGTAACATCCTATTTGGATTGATAACAGACATTGCTTAAGAATACTTTTCGGTGGCAACATGACCGTTACTTAAATGCTTGGGTAGCTTTCAGACAGTCGGAGGAGGGAGGTTCAACCGGTAGTCTCTCGCAGCGTTGTTTCTCTGTGAACCAAATTAATGGGCACAGGCAAACACCTTTTAGCGTTCTATAAACACTAAGCTTTCGATTATACCACGTAAGTACTATTTTTGTATATTAGGCCTTTGTACTTTTTATGATTACCTAGTATATGCACTTGGTTAGTTTTTATGTATTCATTATAGAATAATGTCTGCCTGTTTAGAGTACTCACGGTATTTTTATATTTGTTTATACAGATTATTCTGGTTTATATAACTCAGGTAATTTAAATTAATTCTTTACGCTTAGCGCGGTCCTTTATTTTTAATTTTCCCTTAATGAACTTCGTTAATTCGGTTTGTATTTTATTGATTTAAGTCGATCATAAGTTGATAACTGATTTAATAAGTTTATTGATTAATTAAAATAAGCAGAAAATTGTTATATACAGCAATTGAACTTAAATCTAGCTATTTACAAAATTTAATTATTTTACAGCTGCTTTTGAGAAACCCGGTTGAATATCCTTTATATTAATTTTAAGTCGACTTTGGTACGATAGTGAATTCGCCATTGTAATTTGAATTGTAACGGTGTATTTCAATATGGCGCCTAGATAAAATATTTTTGAATGTTTCTACCTTATTTCGGTGTTAATGTGTTTAAATAAATTAACTATATGTGCTGGTATAGATGCGTTTCAGTGTGCTAGACGCAAGTGTGTCTGACAGCGTAGATTCGCATAGTTCTGTGTTAAAATGTCAGTACATCAAGATTTTCCTTTCTTTCAGCAAGTCAATTTTGTACATTTAGATTGCTAATCTGAAGGAGCTCTTAGTATGCCTCAAAGCGCAGGTCCAACCCAGTACATTCAATAATCCTAATTTGTAGATCGGTATAGTGCCTATTTAGGTATAATCTTATCTGCAGCAGAGTTATTATATACAGTTAAGCAAAATGCAAAAGAAAATATGCTCTGATTTTACTTGAAGAGTTGACGGCGGTTTTAATAAATGTTGGAAATATTTATATTTGTCTGGTGATAGATTATTTATATAGCAACAAATTTGTTGTTATTCTCTAGGAGGAACCGAGTGCTTTACAGCCGTAGTAAGTTCGCTTTCTAGTTTTTTCTTGTCGACATCGTGGTTTTTATATGATTTGCCAGCATTCTCAAATGTGAGTGGGGATAAAAATTTTAGTTTCAAAAATTAAGTGTTTCTCCATTTTCTTTTCATCGGCATTTTTGGCGGTCTCACTGTACCCAATATTTAATACTACTTTTAAAATTCTATCATTATTATTAACTTGGTTATAATAATAAACAGTTTTACATTTTATTAACCGTTTAAGTTATAAACATTCGTGAATTTGTTATTATTATACAGATGAATAGTTATATTGTTGAACAAATTATCCTTTTTCCCCAATCACCCGAAAATTGTTTATCGCGGTCACTGTTTTAACTGAATTTAGCATTTAACGTGTTCGCGCTTCTATAGTTTCGTTTCAGAAGTTGATTTACACGTCAGAAAGTAATTAAAAATTCCCGAATCGGTTTCTAAAAGGCGGCGTCAGGTTGCAACATATGTGATGGTACAACGTGGTGCTCGACATATATTTGGCTTTTTGAAACTAGTGGTTCGAACTTCAATACTCAAGCACGCTAGAATCTCGATATGGTTGGTTAGCAGTTTCCTTACATTTACTTTGCATATCAATGTTATATAACTTTACGATTAATCTATTTCATTTGATTATAACGCTGCTGGTATAAAGTTATGTTATTAGTTGTGCTTATATTCAAATTTAGTTATGCAATCTAAATATATTCGATATAATAAAGACTATATACAGTAGTTTGTTAGGAAATATTTAATGATGATATTTACTACATCGCTTAAGTAGTAATTGTATTTATCATAAATACTGGTCAGGATATTACTAAATAAACAAAGCAGCAAACAAAAATTTAATAGAACTGTTTTAATACTTCGTTTTCAGGCCGTTTCGATATGTAGTTAAAAGATTTCAATAACCTTTTCAAAGGGATTAAGAATTTACCTAACCGAATTTTGTTTACATTCCTTTTATGTAATGTTGGACGAAGCCCATGTCAAGTTTAATCAAATAATTTATTAAAAATAAAACAAACATTTATATAAACAAATATTCAGTAAATTACTTTTAATGAACCGAAAATTTTATAATTAAAACAATTTTTGGTTTAAACTGTGTAACTTTAATAAAAATTAAACGTTTCGAAAACTATTTGCTTTCTTTTTCAATAAATTGACAAC
>JAHWXV010649289.1:0-15154 GCA_024586415.1 Phrixothrix hirtus
ATTTTTGGTTTAAACTGTGTAACTTTAATAAAAATTAAACGTTTCGAAAACTATTTGCTTTCTTTTTCAATAAATTGACAACTCAAAATTGACAATTAATCATAAATTGTATTCATAAAATACACAACAAAAAAATGCAAACAGTATCGTTGTACAATAATGAAGTAATGAGATATTTTAGACAATTTAAATATTTATCGGCATTTAAATAGAAGTTACTGACTATGTTATAAAAAAAAAGCAATTCAAAAACAAATAATAAAACGGATTTCCTCTGTTACGACCAAGTATATGAAATACGGAAAAGCAAGAACAGTTGATTTAGCTCACAAGGTAGCAACAGTTTGCAGAACTCGAGTGTTCAAACACAACTTCTAAAATAGTGTCCTGAAAATTTGCCAAAGATAGTAATATATTTATACAAATAAATATAAGTACATTAATATTGATGTATTAACAACTTTAACAACTTTATCAATTAATTAATAAATAAAAGTGTAGATAATTTTAAACAAAGCAAATTTTTAACTAAATGTCTACAGTATTAAACTTTGATGATTTCTTCAGGATAGTAACCAATATTGTTTATTATATTATGGAAAGGTTAGAGTAATAAAAATGCAACGCATTTGATATTTATTCTTTAATTTAAAGTTGAAACTGATTTTTTAGAGATTATAATTTTTTTGGTCATATTCATTCTAAACTATTGGTTAAGAATTTGTAAAAACGACTTGTAAAGGATAAAACGTTGAAAATGGTTTTTTAATAGGAAATCATTAATATAATTTATTTATTAAAAGTTAATACTTCCATGTTTAGGAGTATTTAATAAAAAAATTTTATAATTTGTTTATAGAACATGTTCGTATGGAACTTATTTATAATCATATTACAAATTCGATTATTAAAGTTTAAAGTATTGTGATTTTTACTCATATGCAGCATGTCGGACATTTTCTATAGATCTGATTTCCTATTTATCCTTTTTTTGATAATTACCCCTTTTACATTTTATAAGTCCTTTTTAAAAATTCTTAATCAACAGTTTAGAATATAATTATGAATATGACCAAAAAAAAAATGGCCGAAATATAAATTTAATGGAAAAAAAATTATAATCCCCGAAGAAACAGTTTTAATTTTAAATTAAAAGAGAAGTAAATATCAAATGCGTTACATTTTTATTACTCTAACCTTTCCATTGTATAATAAATAATATTGTTACTATCCTGAAGAAATCATCAAATTTTACAATAATTAACATTATCAAAAAGGAAACCAGTCAATAAATTAGAGTATTAAACTTGAGCTCTGATTAACGAAGAAAAGGTTAAATACCCAAGGAATGACAAATAAATTTGAAATACATTAATTGATTTAAACCTGAATTTTAACAAAGAAATCTACGAGAGTAGGCTGAAAACTAATGCACATGTGCTTGTAGAGCGTGAACAAAAACAAATAGCAAGATCAGGCAAAAAGTATATTAAAGTACAATACTTAAGTTTGAAAATCATATATTTATTTTTCAACATAGTCACCGTTAAGGCTAACACATTTTTCCCAACGTGTAACAAGTTTTTTCATTCCGTTACTGAAACATTCTTCCGACTTTTCTTGAATCCAGAACTTGACACTGCTTTTACCTCATCGTCCGAGGTTTAATGATTATCCTTGAGATCTCTCTTGAGTAGAGGAAAAAAATAAAAATCGCAAGGCGCAAGATTGGGGGAATAAGAAAGTTATAGAATTGGTTCAAACTTCAGGTTTTGCAGAGCCTTTCTAGGTGCGCGCAAGGTGTGTGGACGAGCGTTGTCATATTGCGAGATTATTGGCGCTAGGCTTCCTCTAACATATTTTGAATCAAATCGCCGACGAGTTTGCGATGTTTATCGTCTGAGGCAGTGACCGGACGTCCGCTGCGTGTTTCATGGATTTTTCAGGCTCACAACACGATATTTTATTGCCCATTGATTTACAGTAAACCTATCAACAGCATCGTTACCATAAACGACTTTAACGCCTTTAAACGACGATTAATCTCAGTAAGAGTCACTTTTTCAACGGTTAAAAATTCTATAACAGCACGCTGTTTAACTCGCGAGGACATAGCACTAGAACACGTCTCTATACCTCCGCTTCCCGAAATACGCTGGATGAACGCATGCGTATTGAGGGAGAATGTTACTCCCGCATGTTACCTGACGCACTTCTGAAGCTCATTTCGTTCGTGCTCTACAAGCATGTGTGCATTACCTTTCAGCCTACCCTCGTATGTTAAAAATCAAAGCAAATAAATTGAAATGCTTTCACTGCCTAAGATTAAGCAAGCGAAAATGCTGTTTAGTTACGAATTCCACTGAAGGAATATTTCAAGCGATAGAAAATTTGAATGTGTATTAATTGTAAATTTAAAACAATGAAAATCAAATAAAGAATTTAAATAAAGTTACCAATATTATCGAATAGTTTCTATAGATTAAACTATAGCATTTAGTAGGTGTCATAATATAAATATTAGCAGAAAAATAAAAATAATTTTAAAGGAAACATGGTGTCAGTTTGACTTAAAAGCATTGCGCACAGAAGTGTAGCTTATAGTAATGAAATAATAGTTGTAAAATTAAGTGGTGGGTTATCTATAAGCTATCTATAAATACAGTAGCAAATGTTACTATAATTTATAAAAACAATCAAATTATTAAAAGGAAAAATTCTATTATTTAAGCTAATTCTCAATAAATACTTAATGGCATAAATTATTAAATTGTAACAAGCTCAAGTTCACTATTCAGTTAGAGGTTCGGTTTGTGATTCAATTCAATAGCCTGGATCCTGCTTAACATAACACAACCAACGGGCCTTAAAAGTTAAAGCAAGAGCTTTGGAATCAAAAACTTGTTACCAGATCTATAAATAGGTTTTTATTTAGCTTAGGAATTTTATTTTAGAGTTTGAGTAGATGTCCTGCAAATGTAAGTTTCCTTACTTATATCACCGAGTTGTTTGATGTTAAATTTGATACCTAATATAAAAATATGTGCTAACATTGGATAGAAATCGCTGGATTTGAGGGTCCTTGGTAGCTGTCAATTATTTATAATTAGCTTTTAATGTAGAATTGAGTAATATTTTGTGCTCATTTTGTAATTTACTAACTTGCTCGCTTTTATTGTAGAAATAGCCTGTTTAGTGGGTACGTTTTACCTAATGAATTTAATTTTAAGTATATTTCGGAGCAAAGTAAGCTAACGTGTAGGCACGAATTAAACAATTATCTGATTCATCTGCAACCATTTTTGAGAATTTAAGATTTGCGTAAGTATATAAGCAACTTGTGTGACTTGCGAAGTCGGTTCTTATTTACTACGTTTTGAAACCTTTTCATCCGTACATCACAGTGGTAAGTGCGCACTACAGGTTACCGTTCCATAAAATTTGGTTTAATAGCTTAATTATGCCCAATTAGTTCAAACCTCCTTAGCTTCCTAAGCAGAGTCGTGCGCCTGTTATTTTATGAGAGATTTAATTGTACCATTATATTTGTTAGAATGCCTTTATACTTCGAAATATTTTAATTTGCGTTTAATTAGGTGACCTCCTTCATTTAATTTCTATTAACTTCTCGTATATAAATAAATTTTGTATTTTAAAGTTAAGTTCTGCACAAAATTATTAAATAATTTGCAATAATTCTTTAAATTTGGGTAAAGTTTAGTTAAATCAGTTTTGACATCTTCGTTGATAACATTACGTTAGAGTCGGCTTTTATTTAGAATAAGTTTTCGCTACAAAGTTAAAAGTCGGAGAAATTAGCAATGATATCAAGCGTAACAAGTCTCTGCAGAAGCCAGGATGCATTAATGAGTTATGTTACTACAAAAAAAGAGCACTATCCCCACTGCTGTGAACCAGTCGCAGGGTATAATTTCAGACATTCAACTGGAGACGCTGACATATTAGGGAACCGCACATAGATATGTTGATTATTTATCTATGTTTGTGTGATGAATTAATTGCAGACTCAATTTACTCAAATGACATAAATTTTAAGAATAACTTATATTAGTAATTTAAAAATCATTTAGTTATAGTCACCGAAGCCCGATTGACTAATTGCAATTTAATATTTTATGATTATTTCT
Organism: Phrixothrix hirtus; assembly: GCA_024586415.1. Classification (NCBI taxonomy): domain Eukaryota; kingdom Metazoa; phylum Arthropoda; class Insecta; order Coleoptera; family Phengodidae; genus Phrixothrix; species Phrixothrix hirtus. Next base: position 4,149 of record JAHWXV010649289.1, read on the forward strand.
ACGAATATCTGTTATGCTTACAGTCTAACGTTTAAAAATAATTTGTTTGTATATAAAACGATTCGTTTGAATGTATTCCTTTAAGTGTTGTTTTGTTGCAGTGTGAGATGGTTTTTACCAAAATTTACACATATCCACGACAAAATAAATAGTAAGTAATTTATATAAGTTCAAAGTTTATTGTGGCTTATTTTCGAATTGTTTTCTTATCAAACGAATTTCCGACTTGTCAGCAGATTCTTTTCAAAGTAAGTGGCGCCCTTACTTGTTGACGATGGCATATGGATTTTATTGTTCTGACGAGCTAAGTCGCGGCCTATTATTTTTGACAAAGGAGATCCGCTCGTAATGGACCCCTCTTTGTCTTTAAGTATTTATTTTTGAATATGAAAGTTAACGTTTTCGCAATAGTACGTCATGCACAGCTCGGGATTTATGTAGTGCAAGATCTATGAAAACTATATACATGGCGCGGTTTTTATTTTTAACATAACAGATGGCACCTACAAGCAATACTAACAAAAATTCAAAAAAAATTAATAAGTACTTCTTAAACTTAAATATGAAGGTATTCTAGACTACTTTATGCTGTCATTGGTATGTAACAAAGAGATTTTCATTTCTCTATCAGTTTCTGCACATTTTATATGGGACCAGCATGAGCTTTTCTAGATTGTCAGTGAAGTTTATTATTTAAAATTCCCGCCACATGCTTCTTCGTCTAATGGTTTTAGCGTTAATATAATATATTTCAGTTTCTATTTTTCTTTTATATTTAGGGTAAGTTTGAAAGAGTGCGACAAACTTTAACCATAAACGCGGGCGTAGTTTTTATCGTTTCCAAAAAGATTTCATTAAAAAATGGTAATCCTTTGATTGGGGCTTACAGAATGTGCACATGCTGCGCAAATACTTCGCAAACAACCGCAAAATGCAACAATATTTACGTCATAGAACAGAAGCATGTATTGTTGTGGTGGCGAACGTTTTGAATATGTCCTTTAAAGATGCCATAAATTTTCTAGTCCTCGTTGTATAGTGAAACTTTATTAATTCGAAATTGGCGATAATCCAGGATACTTCTTGCAAAAAGAAATTTAAGGCAAAACGAGAAAAATATCCACTTGATCTTCGTTAAATTTACTTAAATTAATTAGAAATGAAACAACAACTGTTAAAAAACTAAAAAAAAGCGCCCAACAGAAATTTCGAATTTCCTTGTTCCTTTTAATTAGATTCAAAACTAACCTACTTCATATCAAAACAGAAAATTAATGAAAATTTGTTTTCTGGTTAGAATAAAAAAATTATAAATATTAGTGCAATTTTACGTAAAATGACATTATCGTTGCTCTTAATTCGGACATTTGTTGTCCCAATTAGTCTGAATTAGCGAAGTTTTACTATAGTGATATTTTTATAATTTATATTAACTGCTGGAGGTTTCTGTAAAATATTGATTTGAATCTGAAATGTGACAAGATGGACCAAATATAGGTTAAGGTTTTTGATTTAATTTTTGTGACTTGTGTTACGCCGAATTTATTCATACATTCTAAATTCTATCTCTTCCGGGTACTAGTAAATTTCATCTTTCTGATAAAAAGTTAGTTATAGTCTTTTATATAATTTGACGCGCTAAAAATTAAATGTTAAATTTTTATCCCTCCAAACCGTGGGTAATTAGTTTGTATTGAGAGAGGACAGTTCACAGAAAATGTTCTATTAGTTTTTTCAACTTGTTACTTAATAAATAGATGCATTCCAAGATATTTATTTTGATTACATCATGCACTGTGTATTTTCGAGCGGTTATAAAAAAGTAGATATTTTCTCTTTTTTCCAAAAAGGTTCTATTTGACTTCATTATGTTGTCATGGTCTCGCCTTGACACTTGACTAATTAATTCTGTTTTATTTAAATTTATTTGAATATATTCTGTATATACTTTTGGATAATTTTAAGTAATAAATAGGTACGGAATTTTTGGTATTAAATAACCAATATTCGCTTTTGCTTGGGATTTAAATATATTAATTCCAGTGAATAATAATTCTTTCAGTTATTTTAATATTTGAAAACGGTTGCTTCTAATATTTGAAACTATAAAATCCGTTTTGAAAGTTTAAATTCAATAGAATACAATTTTGTTATCTGCCCCTTTTTGCTATGTTTTTGTCTGCGTCGTCTGGAATTAATTCTATTGGTGCCTTTCTTTATCGACTGTTAGATGCACCATGCTGTGTTCTAGAAATTTCTACTCTTGCTGTTACAGGCGTTGTTCATAATTTGTACAACGGTAAGCTCTAATTAATCTCTCATTATTTGATTAGTAATTGGCTTCTATTCTATCTTCTTTAGCTCGACTCGTAGAATCTTGCTTATCTAATTTTGGATAACATCATGGAACGTGTTTGCCTCGAAAGCGACCTCTCCTATAAGATGGTAACCTGTCGAACTCATCATAATTAAAAGAACATCTTCGCTATGCTGGTAGACGAAACTCTAAAGGTCATAAAGAATTAATTAAATGGTTAAGTTTTTCTTATCGTATGAGCATAGGCTTCGTAATATATACGTTTCTAATGAAACGATGTGAATCCATCCTAAAAACGCATGTAATCATTTTTCCAGTACGTATGTAATTATTAAACGTTTTACGTGTTGATTATGGCTTATACTACTTGGTTTTCTTTATGAAGATGCTATTTGATAACTTCTTGTTGCGTTCTGCTTAGCGCGCTTTATTTTTGATTAGAAGAGATAACTACAGATTCTAAATTTCACATTAAATTTACACGCTTTTAAATATAAAATTTCCTGTAAACTTCATTAAATATAAACTAAATTAATTATTACCTACAGATTCAAATGTACTTTACTATGTAAAATAACTGCGTCGATATTTGTTTAATGATTTTTTTGTAGCGAATTTAATTTCAATGGCATTATTTACAGATTTTCAATTAACGTAATATATACGATTTAGATTACAGTCTATCTAAAGAATTATTTTATTTACTTTTAGTATACAGTGTATGTGTAAAGCATAAATGTCCCAGAAATATTTCTCTAGAGAAAGATGCAACTGGAATTTTTCTTGCATTAATTATCAACTAAATCTAGTCTACAATAAAACAGGCATACTTTAGATAGTTACGAGATATCTTGATTACGTACATTGCTCAGCTTCTTGTTGAACAGGATCTTTACACTCAGATTTTATATACTTAATTTCAATTTAACTGACACTTTCATTTACAAATTCTTTCGATAAGTAATCTACTGTAACATTTTATATCTTGTATTAAATTTGACTGTAGCGATTATACTATTTACTGTGCTTTTACTTTTAATTATTTTATATTTAAGAAAACGTTATATTACATATAGTAGGTACGAGGCCTTAACAAAAATATTTCAGGTTAGCTTTAATCTATAAAAAGCATTTCAATAATCCTTTTTGCTTGTCAAACGTGTCCTTAACTAGGATATAAATTACTGTTATTATTATGATACTTTATTTTTATGTATAATTATGTTTTGCTATATTCTTTTTTATTTATTGTTTATGGGGATTGAATAAATGTCCATTTTGCTATTGACATTGGTTTATTCTAATTTATCGCATCCTTCCTTATTTTACTTTAAGTGAATTTAGGTTTATTTAGGTACTATTACTGTGGATGCTTTACCTTGATTCAGAATAATTATCAGGTTTACATCATGTCTTTCTAGTGTATTCCTGTTACTATTGAAGAACGTCTGGTGCCCTATTTTTCTTTTTCTCATTCTTATTTTTTAGGTGAGTTTCGACTTAGCGTGAACCACTGGATTTTCGTCGAGAAAAAGATTTTTAACAACACCATACCCCCCTATTCTACCAAATTTCTCATGAGATAGTTATCGTGGCAATGTGATAAATCGACGTCACCCTGTGACAGCAATACTTACTGCTTAGAATACCTATTTTATCCTGTTCATCCTTTCATGATGTTTATTTCGGCCTATAGTATAGGAGATATCTCTTCAATAAATTTCAAAATTATGCAATTGGTTATGTCTTTTTAATATCCAATAGCTTTGAGTTACATTATAATACAATTATGTCGTTCCTATTAGGCGTCTACGATTGTGAACTAGTAATAATATCATTTAGTATCTTCAACCGGCTATTTGTATTGAGGAACACAAGCATTTCCTCAAACTGGAAGATCGGTTGCATGGGGAAATATGCAGCTACTAAGTGCTTCCATCTACCTTGCCGTAAACACACTTTTAGCCATTTTGTATGTTTCTGCCTTTTCGTATGCTTCATTAAATAATGCTCCTATCTGAAAATGTGTACAGATGTTCCGCGATCGACAACTAATAATCACCATTGTTATTGTAACCGATCCAATTCTTTTGAATATGTTAAAACGTCTAGGTTCTTGTGGCGGATATGCCTATCAAGCAAATGCAATATTTTGCTGTTCTGTGATTCATTGAAGTACCTCTTAAAATAGTGCATCCATTTTAACGTTCCTTCTGTATTCGTAACAAATTTTTCGTTAATCTTTCTCAATTCATCTTATTTATATTATTTTAAAATCAAAATTCCTTAATACTTGATTTTTACATTCATTAAAAATTCGTTTTGGTTATTCATAATAATATTTCTACATTTAAATTTCCAAATAGTATTTTTGAGTCAATTGTTGCGTTAGATAGCGCAGACTTATTGATTTCTGGAGGTTCGTTTAACAATATTGGGCGACTTTGTTGCTAAAGTTTGGCTTATGTACAGTTTTATTTTGAGGAGCTGTTTTAAATTATTAGTTGTAAAATTGTGATTGCTACGTAGCTCCCAATTTTTGTAACATTAGCTTATCGTATTATGATCGATTATCAGTTTATAACTTCAAAATCTGTATCTATACGTTTGTAAGAGCTTGCAATAGTGGTTTTGAGATTTTGCTTCCATAGTTATTAAATTAAGATTATCTTGCAAAAAGAATTTATGAAAACCGCAATGTCGAGGAAGATTGTTATTGTGCTCATTTAAATTCATTTATATAGATTTCTCTTGTAACTGGTACCAAATAAAACTTCAATTTTTCAGGGGATTCTTAATTACCTTCCTGAGTTTGAAATTAAAATTTATTTAATGTAACTATTTTGGCCTACATTGTTGTACTTGTATTCGTTTCCATAATTCCTTGTATTTTAATATTATATATCTATTTAATTGATTGTTAATGTGATTTTCCACTTTTTTTGCAAACGTTATCTACAAATTCATTTTTAATGTGCATATTTACCGTTCATCAAATTACAGCTACTACCATCTTTCGTTAATAAAATTTATTTCAATTGCATTTTTTTGAGCAGGTAGGTTCAACAAGTTTCCAGAATCCTATGAATTTTATTAATTTATTTAGATACAGTGTTAACGAGCCTGAAAATTCTTTTTTGTTAGCCAATGAAGTCGTAGCTTGTCTACGATCTTGCTTTTTATGTGGCACGCATTCATCAGTTTTCTTGAGCAGAAGCCTAGTCGATAAGTTCTTAATGTTCTTTCTGAAGGATTTATACAGCACGCTACTACTACTATACGGTATCTTCTCTCAATATGCTCATTAACATACCTCTTGATTTCATCCAGGATGTAGTAAAGCTCTCTCCATCTCATTTTGAACCGTTGAAAATCTGGATTCGCCCATTTTATAAATTTGCTCAGGTCTTAAAAATGGTTTTCCTTTTTTACTTTCTCAAAAACAACAAGTAATCTTTTCACTTATGATCTCAAAAGATAATTTAAAATAAATACTTCTAGGACACTAAGTTCAAACAATCCATCTGCATTGTTTTAATGTGGCGTACCAGTTCAGTCTCATTTTCTGGTCTAAAAGCAGAAGTAATACTACCCAAAAGCCTTTATTTTCATCCTTATTGGCATTATTTTTACTCGGTCTATCCACTTTCTGTTAAATTTAGCTGTTTGTTAATTGTACAAACCGTGGTTACAATAGGCACTAACAGCAAATTAAATTTAACGGAAGTTTACAAGCAAATTAAAAATCTTTGTAAGACTATTTAAAGTCTATTAACAAATGGTAGTCTATTACTCATTAATCCTGACTTAGACCTTACAGATTTGCGAAATATGGATTTCATTTATCTAACTTTCTACGTAGTTGCAAAAATGGCAGAAGCAGTAGAAAAGAGCGCATGAGCATTGAGTGGCCGCATCTTTGTTTATATTGTCTGTGCTTGTTTAAAATATCTAAAACCATTGCAAGCCCGCAGATTGTAAAATATAGGCTATAGTCCGTATTTTAAATATAAAACACATGGCAGCGGCCAAAAGTCCTCAACATAATGCTATGAGCGATGGCATGGTGACAAATGGGTTAGAAAAATTAATAGAGGCCGAACAAACGTTTTTCATGGTGTCGACCTGGTGCAGAAAGTTGATAAAAAAGTTCGGATTACGATTTCGTTGCTATCTAATTAATTTCTTCGTTTCCAGAAGTGTTCTTAAAAATTAGGAGAAAAAGTTTAAAATATCGAAAGTTGTGTTTCTGCAGGGCCCTAAACATCTTGACCGAGTTACACAAAGCAAATCGTTTAACTACTGCTTTGATTGTTCTCGCAAGGTGCAGTTTTTAACCCATATCGTAACCGGTAACAAGACAGGTATCTCATGTTATGCCGCAGTCGAAGCAGCAGTTAGTTAAGTGGATACACACATCTCCCTAGAAGATGAAGTTTCAGAACCAATTTCAGACCAAAAAATCGTGTGTATCGTGTTTTGGGATAGGCAGAAGATGTTGCATGTTGATTTTTTGTCTTTGGGGAGTAACGTGTCGTACAATTCAAAATATAGGGCTCGACATGCTTCACGATAATGGCTAGTCTCACTATGCTCAACGCCTTCAAGATCTCATCATGTCATTTGGCTGAGAACAATTGGAACAGCCCCCGTATAGTTCAGACGTTGCCCAGTGATTACTACTTCTTCTTGCATCGTTATCGGTCGCACTACGACGATGATAATAACGTCAAAACAGCCGGGTAACAATAATTATCCTTTCAGGCGGCTGATTTCTATGAAGATGGAATACAGAAGCTGATCACATGATACGATAAGTGCCTTAATGTAGACTAATAGTTTAAAATAGTAGCTTCCATCTAAAAATAGAATTGTTCAAAAAACACGCCTGTTTAATTCAAGCTATTTAATAAAATAAGAATAAATCTAACTGTTTAAAAATAATTTAATTAATTTAATTATTTAATCCAAATTTCCAATCATTTTAAAAATGGCATATTCAAAAATATTTGAATATGAATTAGGGATTTTTACATAAAACAAGTTTTATACATACACATATGTAGGTAAACAAACAAAAGATTTAAAAATAAAATTAGAAATCGTAAAAGCTACATTTGCATTTTTAAATAATTTCCATTTGAACTAAACAAATCATTTTCATTTTAATTAACCTATAATTTTAAACTAGGAAAAAATTTCAAGGCAAAGAAAGCAATAGTTTATATAACCGGTTATTAGATTGCATTAATCTTAATTAGGATCCAGAAGACTTTTTTTTCTACTTAATTAAATTTAACTGCATTTTAATCATTTTTAAACTATTTTATTAAATAGTAGGTCAAATATTAACATTTGTAGTCAATATTTATGTACGATATTTGCTTGAATTGTAATAGTAGAATAATAGGCGAGGGCACTGCAAGTGGAAATGTGGCATCGCTTTCTCCTTAGTGCAAATTTCGCACCTGGTGGCGATCATTGTATGAAATGCAGGAAGTGTAATGAATTTACATGAAACACACTGAATTTTTGATTTTGGATATTTCAGTGATAAAACATTTGTATTAGAGAATTAGTAAAATATTAAAATACATTTTTATACTTTGACTTTTCAATAATTCTTTTGCTGTCACAATTTTCGCGGTAAAGTTCTTTTCTTATGTTACAAAGTTGGTATGATGTCTTCTTTATTACGTAAGAACCATTATGTTCAGATTTCCGATGCCAAGCAACTGAGTTGACGCAGATTTATTTTCGCCTATGGAACAATGGAGTTGACACGTGAAGCACAGTTTGCTATTCTGAACATTTTTATGTGTCGTTGTTAGAAAAGGCTTTTGAGGAATTTGTTCTTCTCTAAACTACTGTTTCTCAAGGATATAAAATGTTTAAACATGGAAGACACGCAAGAACAAAAATGACCAGTCCTCGGGCTCGAAACACAGCTCTAGTGGAAACCAACATAAACACTGCTGCTGTGATTGTGAGCAAAGATCCATGAATTCTATTAAGACAGCTTTCAAGGATTTTCAATGTCATTAAGCTCCTACCATATTTTGGTAACGAAAAAGTTATAGATAAAACGTGTTTATGAGCGGTGGGTTTCGCGGCTACTTGCTCCTGCGAAACGTGATGTTTACTTGGGGCCCAAAGGAACGGCACAGAAAGACGGTAAAGAGTTCATTTCGAGGATTCACTATTTTGACCCTTAAAGTAAACTCGGCGCGGAAAACTTAATCATCACTGACATAAAAAAAAGTCATGTCATCTCAGTCTTGGATGTTCAAGGAATGGTTTATCAAGATGTGTACCACCGCGCACAACTACAGCTGGACAGTATTCCAAAAGCGTATTTGAAGGATAATGTCAGGTGAAAATAACCACATCTCCATGCAACAGGATAACGCACGCCACACATTGCGAGTATCTCGCCGAAATCAAAGTGAAATGTATACCGCATTACCCCTACAGTCCATACCGTTCTCGTTGTGACCTTTTTTCTTTTCCCTGAAGTAAAGAAACGCCTTCGTGGAAGGGCTTTTAGTCTTCAAAAAATAGCTTCAAGCACACCTTTCAAGTATAACAGAAATGCCGGATTAAGTGCAATGGGTACTACTACTTTGGAAAACACCATCCGCAATTAGAGGATGTTTGAAGATATGGAGTCAGAAAAAAATTATGATCCTTCATTATTGAATAGTTCCTGTAAATTGTAAGCATAATGGTAAACATGTTTTTATGTTCTAGCTAAAGATCCTTTTTAATTATAATGTTTGGCTATCCCTTAATGTTATATCATTTGTTTAATAAATATGGAATTTTATAATGTTATTAATATCATAATACGAAATATTAATAAATAAAACAACTTTATTATATATTGTATATTTTATTTTATTTTACATAGATTAATGTACAAAGAAACCTAAAGGTTGATAATTTGCATAATTTACATATTTAACAATATCGGAATCATTTAATATTAGTTCTATTTCAGTAGCACGACTCGATAAACCTAACGGATAAATACTATCTTTGTCACATTCAATAATTAATTCACACTAAAATATGCAGCTACATTTAAATAATTTTCATTATCCGTCGAAGGATTTAAGGATGGTGCAAGTAAAATTCCCATATATAGTACTTTGAATTCGTAGTCTTTGAGCTACTGGTTCTTCAACTGTATCACTGGAATGACCTTTTTGTTGTTTTAAATAGACGTTCCACTTTAGCTTAGGATTTGTTTTTTCCCACGATGTGTTGGACGCGATGGGCTACTAGTACTAGAACTACTAGATATTGATGGATATATTTGTTTATAATACTCCTCTATTAAGTATTTAGAGTATAAACCGATAGCACCAAATAAACTATGAGTATTGCCTACTAATAAATTTATTAAAAACTCGCCACTAAAATGCAAATCACTGTCATGTACATTATTTTTAATATATTCTAAATCATGCAAAGCTGCTAAGAGGTCATCAAAATCTAGCGGTTGTTCTTCATTAAATTCATTACCAGGCCCGAGATATTTATGAAATGGAACCGTTAACATTTAAAATAGAACTAATAATGTATTTATTGTCTAGTTTGTTTTTTCGTAAAGAGTTAAAAACCTTTGGCTTTGACCCCCAACGCCAACACCGACCTGATTGGCATAAACACGCGCGAACGACCTGTGTATGACGTTTTTGGAGGTTGACCACGTGACCGACAGATCATGAATCAGGAAGACATGAATCATGGCGCAGCCGATTCCATCTATCAGTCACGTGGTCGACCTCTAAAAACGTCATGCACAGGTCGTTCGCGCGTGTTTGTGAGATTTTCATATTCATGGATAATATAGGTCTAAACAAAGATTTTTATTGTTGTCACATTTATACAAGAGTCACTTTTTTCACTCATTTTGCGCAGTTCATCTGTTACCACCTTAATAGAGTATAACACTACTACTATTACTACCAATCATGCCATTCCCTTAGTGGGGTAGGCAAAACCCAATAATAAACCTCCACCTTCACAACCACTGCATGCACCCATACAACAGCTCCTCTCACTACCACCGCCCTTAACCAAAACTCCCAGCACACTACAGTATCCATCAATCCTACTATCACTACTATCACCCATTCACTATTTTTCTCCATTACTTTCTGTCCTTACTCACTTCTTTTGCTTCCATTAAATTCATACAACGTACTTGGCATGCTCTCCTATTCTATGCGCTCTTTATTCTCCTATCTTTTACAATTTCTTCACTCATATTCAACCATATCATTCTCGGTTTACCCCTACCTAGCTTTCCATTCGTCCCTGTCTCATATATTCTCTTTGTTAAGCGTTTATTACTCATTCGTTCCACATATCCAAACCATCTTAACGCTCTTCTTTTGTACAGTTCAGGCAGTGTCTCCTTCACCTGGCACGTATCCATCACCCATTCATTCCTAACTATGTCACATCTTGTTTTGCCACATGCAGCTCTTAGGTACCTCGTACTTACGGCGTTTATTTTACTCATATGCTTCTTCGATAAACCCAAGTCTCACTGCCATATAAAACAGTTGGAACAAATAAACTATTGTACACAGCCTTCTTTGCTTCCATACTTAACTGTTCATTCTTGGTTACTGACCACATGCTGCCAATTATTCTCCTGCCTGCATTCACTCTGTTT
>JAHWXV010649306.1:0-15029 GCA_024586415.1 Phrixothrix hirtus
TTTTGAGTTGTCAATTTTATTGAAAAAGAAAGCAAATAGTTTTCGAAACGTTTAATTTTTATTAAAGTTACACAGTTTAAACCAAAAATTGTTTTAATTACTTGAATTACCTTTATTTACTGATGGAATTTCTATCAGACTTTTGATATGCGAATAAATGCTAGCTAACCTATTCTCATATCTTTACTTTAAAGTATCAATAGCTACTTGCAAGTTAGTTGATACTAAGGGTAAATTTTCAATAAGTTTGCGGGGTTCGCCCTTTAAATTGGACTTTAAATAGATTAACTCTTGCACTTCAGTTAAATCTGAATTATTTAAAACTAGAGCTTTGAAAATATAATAGAAGCTAGACCAACTCTTGCTGAGATCCTACAAATTTTTCTTTTACAATCTCAGGCATTTTACTATTACTAGGAGGAGCTGTAAGTTGAAAACGTTTATTCTTTGACTGCTTACTATCGTAAGTTTTGTCAATTAGAATGTTTAATTTGGTTTTTATACAAAAATACGTGTCTTCAGTTTCTACACGATCTCCGACTTTATGCAGTTCTGTCTCCATTTCTTCGATGACATCTTGCGCTAAGCAAAACTTGTCAAATGCTTTATCAAGCATTTGCTGTCTGTTTATGTAGTGATAGTTATGCAATAAATTATTTACATTAATGTTCAGAAACGTATTGATTCTGGTAATGCTTGATTTAGCATTTTTTCTATCAATAAATGCTTGTTTTAGTTCTTGTGACATTTTGATCGAGGAAACAACAATTAAGCAACCTAACTTATTACCAATTAGCAATTTGACTAGCTTATGATACAACTCTAATAGAATAAATTAGTGCAATTGACTAACTATTTACTACAAAATTCAATAACGTTTGTTTACTAACTGAACGCAATGCACGTTAAAGGTTTGTTTCAGTTTATAACGAAATTAGGGATATCTAACCTTGGTTGATCCACACTGGATTTACTTCAGTTTTAAGAAAGTAGTAACTTTTGAGAGTATTTCCCTGTGCTGCTCAAACATCACTCTCGAAGGACCATTTATGTTGGCGATAGAAGTATATGCTTCGCTTCTTTCTGCCTCCACAAGCTTCTATCGCTCTTTAAATTGGAGATAACTGCTAATAACACGCATTCTTTTCTGTTTTCGCATAAAATTGCGAGACCCCTTTTTTATTTGTGTAAATTCTATAATTTTACTTTAAACTACAAACATAACTTTATTTTATTATTAATTACAGAATATTGTCTTTATGTTTCTAGATTTTTGCTATATATATATATACCCATACTTGATATTTTAGCTATATATACACATACTTGATAACACAAGGTAACTACCTAAATTTCCAACATGTTTATTATATTTAGTTTAATTTAATTTTAATTTATACGGATTTTTTTAAAATTTTGATTATTTAGCAAAAATTGTATTTAATCAACGTAGTTATAATTGAAACGAAATATTTTTTTAGTGAAATAAGGATAACACTAACATTTAATATAAAAAAAGACATTGCGGAGCACAAAGTAAAATACAAATAGAGATAGGCAGCACATGTGGCGAATTTGACGATGGCGTATGAAATAAAAAACTTTTAAATGAAGGCAAAAGTCTCATAAACAAAATTTAGGGGAATCGATGGACAGATGGTATAAAAAGGAGTTCAAAGAATTACTCAGGTGAAAAAGAAAAGGAGACATCTACAGGAAACCTATACCTAACGGCGAAGAACTATAAAGGCATGAAGTAAAAATGAAATAAAGAAACATCAAAAATTCTGGTGAGCAGAATGAAGAAAAGTGTTTTTGATTTCTTAATCAAATTTAACAAGTATTAAATTTACAAATTTTAATATTAATCACACGATTACAACCTAATGAAGGGTTAATGTTAACTACTTTTTATAGAAATTTAGCACTTAGTGTAGTATTAAGGGGTTTAAAGGAACCTATAGGACAATATTTGAGGGTAAAGAATCCTACAGATTTGAATTCTGCCCTTAGCATTGTAGCCTATTATCTCATTCTTATAACGGGATATTAGTTATATCAGCTAGCTCTGAGACTCTGCAGAATGGTGCGCTAGATCTGCACTTAAATAGGATTCAACGGTTTATAGTTTAGGGCGCCAGACGCTGAATGCGTTAGATAGAAAAGAATTATGTAGTTAAATAGTGATCGTTGGATACTATTTGTTTCTGGGATAACATAAATGTGCACACTTGAAAGAAAAGAAACAGGTTGTAATAAGAATTTAAGAATAACAAAGAATTCTAAAAAAAGCAAATTAATAATAAAGTTCCAGAGAATAAAATGAATCTTGTGTCATAATAACATTTTATATGAATTAACTTCAAGAAATCAAAATAAATACTTATTCAGATCTTCAGATTATTGATTTCCTTGCAACATTACCGTTCGATATCCATTTGAGCTGAAGGTGGAATTTGGTTCAGACTCCATTGTTCGAACCAGGAGTGTCGGGACGCTGAGAGCTAGAAAATATACATACGAAGTATGTTCATAAAAACTTGATAATTAAGTAATAGACAAAATATACAAGGAACTCTATTATTAAATCAGGTTCTGACTTACTATTGAAAAGTTACAATTAATTCCTTATACATAAACAAAAAAATAAATGTATTTAATTAATTAGCCATAAAGAAATGATGCGAATTTAAATTTGGTAATGATAAATTAGTATTTGTTTTTAAAATGTAAATTTACTATTAATATTGAAGTTGATCAAACCTTATTTCATCAAAGGAACAATGTCGAGTATTCTTCCATTTTTATGGTTACTAATAGAAATAAACAATATCGTAGAGTAAGTAATGCCACCCACAAAAAGTAAAATAAACTACCCTTTTTTTTATTATCTTGAAGGTTCTTAACCTTATTCACGATGAAACAAGATGGCGAGCTTTCAACACGCGCATTAGAACTGATAGGATTAAACCTCATGTAAAACAATTTATGCACCATTGAATATGGATATTGCAATTGCTTCTTTAAATTAAGGAAATTCCTCCTGATTGAAAATGAAACTAAAAAAACATAGAAAAATTAACTAAGTTTACAATTACCTAAGTAAAATGGTCGAATTTCAAGTTTTTGTAATCATGTTGTATAATTTTTGAATCTATTTAATTCTTCTATAATCTATTTTGTATAATTATTTTATTTTAATTGTAAATGATTATATACTACATTAAGTAATTTAATTTTTACACAATATTTTTTATTATAATTTATTTAATAAATTAGCAAACTACTGAACACAACATGTCGATTGCAAACTCCTAGGAAAAACTGACTTCTAAATCCTTTTCCGATTCTCTAAAAGGAAAGTCGTGTGTCTTAGTCAAACATGTTGATAAATTTATGACGCTGTCAGTTTTTATTTGAAATTGAGATGCTGCCACTTTTCTGAAAAATACTACAACTAAATATAAATGAATATATGAAATTGAAATTTCATTGTTAAATTAAACAAACTAAAAACAATTAAATTACTAATTATACAAATATACATGTAATGATGGAACGTTACAGCATGTTGACAAATGATTTTAAATTTGAAAATAAAAGTAACACAAGTAAATAATTCATTCATAATACCCCTAGTAGTTCATTTAATAACGTTCATCAAAGTAGAGTAGTACATAATAGGAAATTTAATAATAAGCCTACATTTAAGAATCTTATTTCAACTTAGTATAGATCTACTCCCGCAACTTTTAATAACCAAAATCGACTTAGTCAATTTAGTAAACCATTGGTACAAAGTGGGCCTGACGTACAAAGTCAAAATTTATATAAATTCACTCCGATGAGTATATCAACAAATAATACGTTTCAAACTCAGCAAGGGCAAAATTTTGCAAAAACAAATAGGTTAAATTTTGTAAATGAACAATTATTTAATATTAATGACTGACAACGTAGTCTATACAATTATAAGGAAAACCCCAGTGAAAATATGCAGACAAATCAATCTGGTTTTAATAACGATTGTAATAATTTTTTAGGCAGTTCAACGTTAGAACAGACAATTCAATTGAATTAATGAATCTAACGAACACATTTTTCTAACCTTTTTGGAATATAATTTAAAAATTCGCATTGATATGGGGAGTACAAGATCATTTGTAAAACCCGAAGTTGTTTATAAATATTTTAAAAATGCGATATTCACGACCCGTACCTGTAATGAAAATTTTAGTACGAGAATACCTATCTCGAAAATTTTTGGAATTAATAAAAACAATAACTTAAAATGTCATTTATTTTAATTCCATAACGATTTTGACATCCTTTTAGGAATTTACAATCTAAAACTTTACATACAAAAATTGACACAAATAACGATTTTTTTATCGCGCCAAACTTGCAAATTAAAATTTCGTTTCACCTAAATGCTAATAATAATAATAATTTAAACCATAGAATTCCAATCTAAATAGCTAATTAAAATATCTGCAAATAAATAATATGAACATGCAGTGACTATTTTTAACAATGAAGCATCGAGATCATTGAAGTTCTGAAAATTAGAAAATTTGCCACTGCATAGAAATAAAGATATCTATGTATATGAATTTAACTTCATTCCCAATTTGTACTAGGTTATGTTTAGTGTTTACATTATGCATAAATGCAACTTGTAAATAAGAATTTCTAATTTCTGTATGTAATTCACCTATTTTCATTTAATTTTTTAATTAATAATCTTTATATTACAATATGGATTTCACGTTAGAATAAGATAAATTTACATGAAAGGCTTTTCTCTGCAGTGTATTTGAAGTACAAAACAATATTTGGTAATGTTCAAATCAACCGTCTTTTGAAAAACGCCAGTCACCTGTTAAGTGTTTCATTTGGTAAGTAAATTTATTACTTTGTAGAATAAATAAATTTTCAATTCATAATTACTTCGACAATGTAGCGTATTATTTTTCTAATTCATTAGCATTTTATGCTGAATACATCTTTGAACGTAAATTTCATAGAAACGCAACGTTAAATTTGTTTTAGCAGTGAGGAATAATGAGCGTGAATCAAAAGATGGTCCATTCAGAAGCACGGAATGTGCAGCTTTTTGATCAGCAGAAAATTTTTGGTCACCAGAGTTTTCCTTTAGAAAATAAAACGGAATAGTTTATAACCTTTGTTTAAAACGTTAAAGTCAATTTCTAATAACAAAAGTTGGATGTTAAATGTTTTAATAGGTAACTTTCGTTCGTATAGCGGAAGTCACTTGGAAGGCTCTCCGGTAGCTTAGTTATCCCAGGTAGTGGCAAGTGCATAAGATATAAAGACCAACAGCAATTACGGTGTATGGGTGCTTTAGGTGTTCTAATTATTGCTAAGCAATTAGCATAGTAATTTTCTTACTAGTAGTATGTTTCTTACAAATAAATTAAGAATATGCTAATTGTTATTGCATCAGAAATATTAGAATCACAAAACAGTAACAGCTTATTCTCACAGTAAATGAAACATAGATATACTAAAATTAATAATGAATTTTAAAATGAATTGATTGTGTTTTACCGAGCAGCAACCACCAAGAAATCCAGGTGCTATGTGCTTTATAGATAGCAGTAATTAGATCCGGTCCACCAGTTGAACGTACTTGGTGAAGAGTTGTTACACCAGTCTGCGAAGTCAGCTGCAAAATATTAGAACCAAGTAATTGGAATAAACTGAAGATACGATAGACATCAACTTGAGCAGCGCTCGAAATTGAGGTTCACCTGATCAATTACCAAAATTAATAAAAAGTTAAACGGCGTTACAGGTGAAGCCTGCAAAGTCTAACAAATAATGAAATTGAAATTCAATTGAACATCAAAATAACTCAATACAAGATAAACAAATATAATATTTAGATCATTAAGTAGTAACAAATATTAATTAAATGTATTATGAATTTCTAGGCCGAAAGTTAAATTTAAATAAATGAAAAACCCAATTCAGAAATTTCCCTCCCTAATTTAGTTAATCGAAAATAGAATATCCCTTACATAATTACTGGTGTGCGCATGCGACAAGTTAGAGTTTAATTTAAATAGAGATAGAATTAATAATTCAATGACCAGGTTTAGCGTTTCTAATTATGGAAGATAACTTTTATAATCAATTTAAAATTTTATTGTACCTTGCACATTAAAGCCACAAAAAATAATGAAAACAACATCTTATCAATATTAATAATCAACAAACAAGGTGCTGAATAGATGTTCGAGCAAGGACAAATTCAACAGGTCACGTCAACCTTTAAGTAATCTACACAGATGTTAAATATTATTTTAGAATTCACCTAAACGTGACACAATATATTCGCTGGTAAAATATTTAATAGTAAAACAAACCAAACCTCTACTTGTCACAATGCCTTTTAAACAGCATTCCCCCCAAATTAAGGGATCCCAGTACTGACATTTGTAACAAAAAAAATAATTAATTTAGCTCTAATTATACAAAACCAAACAGAATGTCAGCCTTCAACCGATATGTTACTAATTTCCCTTCTTACAGTATTTCATAGTTTAAACAAAATTTAGCTGTTAGTAATACATATTCATTAATTAAATTTAGATGTTAAGGTTGCTATATTGACGGCAGTCATAGTTTAAGATTTGTAAGAAGAATTAACAACGTATTGGCTCGTAGGTTGTGACAAGGCTGCGTGCAAACTCACATACTATATTTCTACTCATTTCCCAGTTTACTTGTGTGCTTGCTGCAACAGATAAGATTCTATTTATTTAGGGTATGTTTATTTGAGAATTTTAAAAAACTAACAAATTAATTATTTCGGTTACTGTGATTCATAAATTGACTAAAAATAACAAAATAACGGACTATATACTTTACATCCTAAATACTAGGATTGCTAAATTGAAAGAATAAGTTTGAATTAAATTAAAATGAGAAAATCCACACACCGGGTGTTACAAAATGAAATTCTTTTAAATAAATTTTATTACTCATGTAAATGTTTGAATGGCTTTTCTCTAATATGTATACATAAATCTTTCTCAAACTGCTATAATCACACACAATATTTAAATTATACTACTACTTACAATCATTTATTTGTTTTTTTCCTATCTAAATATGTAAATGATTTTTCAAATCATCTTTCTAGTACTTTTATAATCTCACACTGTACATTTCAACATTTATCCTATATGAATGGGTTTTATCACATGAGTTGAAAGCAACTAAAATTGGTTTCTAGAATATGTTAACAACGTAACATGTTTCTCTGCAGTACTAAATTAACTAAATAAATCTAAAGTAAAATTAAACTTCATGTTTACATACATCTCATAAATGATATCTCTGATACAAATTTAAATAATTAAGGTTCCAACGGAGTTAGAAATTTTAACATTAGTCACTTTAAAAGAATATAGGGACTCCTTACAATGAAGTCTTTACTTATTTGACAGGTTATTGTTGTAGGGCAGGTAAAGGGTCGCATTAGCATAATCTTATTGTTCAGAAAACCTATAGAAATATTTTGTACAGCGTGTCTAATTTATTATTGAGTAAAACTTGGTAATGGGCCTTTTATGACTTTCTAAGCATAACCACATTGAAATGATTACTTTGATAATGTAGAATAAATATCTCCTTTATCTATGGAATAAATGTGGAGTAGCTCTTATAATTAGATTTAAATTAATTATTTAAAAATATTCAGTTAAATATTTAAATTTTAAAACGCGTGTTAATCATTACTTTAATAATGGTCATTTAATATTCAAATAAGTGCGAAAGAATCTTTGACCTTGTATTTTGCAACTAACAAGAAAATAATTAAATAATTCTAAGGTCAGGAAGTGTTACTTTGAGATTTTTCTTAAAAACGACTCTTAACAATTTTGATAACAAATTTTTAGTTTACTACGAAGGCTGTTTGATGGAAGTGTGACACATTAATAAAACACAGGTTTACCGTAATTCTTTATTATTATTTTTTAACACACTTTCTTTCGAGTTCTACATACTTTCCAATTTCTTTAAGCCGACCGAAAAATATTCTTTTTGCAAGTGGTCAAAATAAGCCTCCATTTCAGCAAAAACTTCTTGATTTAATGTGAATTTTTTCCCTGCGAGCGATTTTATCAAGTTAGGAAATAAAAAGGGGCTGCTAGGGCCAAATCTGGTGAGCATGGTAGATGGAGAAGCAATTTGTAGCGTAATTGTATCAATTTGGCGATCGCAATTGCAGATGAATGAGATGGGATGTTGTCGTGATGAAAGAGCACTTATTTACGTGTAGGCGGTTTTTCTTTAATTTGACATCAGAAGAGGTCAATAAATGGGCATATTATTGGCCACTTATTATTTTTCCTATTTCCATATGGATTATGCCTTTATAATCCCAAAAAAATAGTCGCCATGGCCTTATTGGCTAGGTAACGAATTTGATATTCTTCAAATAGCAGTGCTATGATGTCAGAGAAGCGGGGTACGCACATTAAATCTGATTGGACGCTGAACACTAAATTATATCTTTAACCCCGCCCCTCTGACTCTGGTAACCGAAACATCCTATACTTATATATTAACCCATTAACTACCAAATTTTCTTTTTCTGAAATTTTTGGAAATTTATGTTTATTTGGACTAGAAATATTGTTTACTAAATTACCTTAAATCAATAAAGCAATAATTGTGAACAAAATTAATTTTTTTAATTACGTCCCATTTGGGGATCGTGGATGTACACTGAAAAATAAAAAATTCTACCAAAAAATCTTATTTATTTTTATGTAAAATTGTTTACTAGACTATTTTTTAAACTAAACTATTATTTATACCAGTCGAACATACACTCTACATGTAAAACAATATTACATTTAGAACATTGTTTTCTTACATTGGTCTTGCATAATGCACATTTTTTTTGTTTTTCCCCGACTGGATCTCTCCATGACCATGTTCATGTTCTATAGGGTCTGTCTTGATATCTTCAAGAACACGATTGCTGCTTAGTTTCTGCAAACATGATGTTGAATTATATATAAAGCGGGTTTGAATATCGTAAATATGTTTCTTTCTACCTTAAGGAACGTATAAATTAATTATAAATTACTTCAATAATTCTTGCATTAATAGAAAATGATTTGTGAATATCTACAATTTAACGTAACATAAATACTTTCATTGAAATCTATTTTTAAATAAAGATTCTTGAATTTGTATTAATTACCGTTGCGAAAGTTAAAGACCTTGGCTCTAGTTTAGGAATATCCTACCGAATAATGCAGGTATAAGTACATTATCTGGAGCTTAAGAAATTAGTTTTCCTTATACGTTTAGTCTTGTATGAGTCAAGTTGTAGACATGTTACCGTCGAGATAATAACAAGTACAAAAATAAATACTAAATTTAACATAAATATTTTTATTAGTTATTATAGTTCAAATTAATCCTTTTATTAATTATACGATTACGAAACGCCGTATTCGCCCGAACATTGGTCCTTCGAACGAATTTTTGTTTTGTGTGAAATAGTGATACATGTAGGTTGACAGCAAGACAGTGCGTGAATATCCAAGGGATCCGTGGCCTGCAGTAATACAGTGCGCGTCCTATTCAATCATCAAAGTCCAGCATGTCGGTTCATTCTAGGATCCGTGGCCTGATCAATTTTCTGCTTATTCGAAAACAACGAAACAAGATTGGGAATACATTATTTGGAGAACCTATCAGTAAGTACTTCCTTTGATCTCTTCATTTACGCTATTTGTGCTAGTTATTGTTTTTAACGTAAATATGGAAGCAGAGCTTAAGCGATTAAGAGTCAAGCGCGGTCAAATAAAGGTACGCCTCACTGGCTTCAAAGAGTTTGTTGATTTATTAGATAGGCACAGCAGTTCAATGCATGAATCAAAACTATGGTATGACAAAATAAGTAATTTAGATGATGACTTTTATGCTGTGAAAAATGGGATTGAGGGATTAGATATCAATTCAGAAGTAGAATTTCTTGAAACTGCATCATTTGAATCGTTATTTTATGAGGTAACTTCAGAAGTTGCTAAACTCTTGAGTATTTCGGAAGCCATGCTACAAAGAGTGTCAACCTGCGTAGGAACACAACCTCCATCGAAACTATCGGGAATTAAGCTTCCCAGCTTAGATGGCACGTTCAGTGAGTGAGCTAATTTTCATGATACTTATCAATTATTAATACATTCAAATGTTAATTTAACCAATGTAGATAAATTTCAATATCTAACAATATGATTACTTGGCGATGCAGCTCGTGTTATTCAAGCTATTACAATTTCAGACCAACATTATGAGATAGCTTGGAATAAAATAATTGAAAGGTTTAATGAGCCTGAGGGCGTAATACTTAAGCATGTCAAATGTATATTTTCATTGCCAACACTGAACAAGGAATCGCATTCCTTATTACGTGATTTAATCTATGACGTGTCTAACCATCTGGAAGCTATTAAGGCTCTAGATTACGGTAACAGTGTAACAGACAAACTATTGATTCACCTAATAAGAGAAAAAATAGATCCTACACCACGGCGCGAATGGGAGTGTGATATTTCGGAAAAATGAGCACCTAATTTGAAATATTTTTTAAGTTTTTTAGACAAACGAGCAAAATTATTAGAGAAAATAACTAATGACAAGTTAAATTCAACGTAAATGAAACAAAACCACAGCGGTCGACCTGATACGCGTAGTACAAAATCGTCTCATGCTATTACGGTAAATCATGCAATGTTACGAGAACGTACATGTGTATTTTGTACTGGTGCTCATGAAATATATGGCAAAGAATCGCAAATTATACGTAAATTGTTTAAGAAGCAGTCACTTTGCGTCTGGAAGCAAATCTCGTACATGTAAAACATGTCAAAAAAGTCATAATACCCCATTGCATCTAGAATCAGAGCAAATCATTACATCAGTTACACAAACAGAATATGAGCGTAGTCAATCGGCATCAATCAGTTCATATGAACCAAAACTTAACACTCCCTCTATTATCTCCAACTGTGTTAGGGATCACAGTCTAATTTCATTACTGAAGATCTATGTAAACGTCTTCGTCTAAAGCGAACTCAAGTACACATACCCATTCTTGGGATAAATCAGTCGCAAACAAGTGTCAGACACGGAATTGGGATCATTATTAAATCCAATTATTTTAACTTTGTTTTAAAGATCAATTGTTTGATTTTACCAATAATCACGGAGCAGGTGCCCCAAGAACCAATTAATATACCACACACTAATATTCTCAAAAACCTTCCACTTGCTGATCCCACATTTAGTAAACCAGAAAACTTGACCTTTTAATAGGCGAGGGAGTGTTTTGAGAACTGCTGGCTGTAGGTCAAGTTAAAATTGAAAACTCGGAGTGTATTTTACACAAAACTAAATTAGGTTGGGAATTAACTGGGCAACATTTACCCAGTAATATGCCAGATCAGTGTAATTTTTCGGCTGACAAAGAAATTTTATTTCAATTAATAAAATTTTGAGAAATTGAAATATGTCCAAACATAAAACCACCTTTCTCCTGAAGATCAAGAATGTGAAGATAAATTTAAACAAACAACACGGAAGGGCAGAACAGGTCGGTTTGTTGTTACAATTCCATTTCGAAACAATGTAATAAAGTTAGGAGATTCGTATTAGAACGGTTTCACTCATTGGAACAAAGGCTGGAAAAGAACAAAGTACTGAAGCAGAAATATGTTGAGTTAATGACTGAATATGAGCCGGTAGGACATATGACTATTTACCTCATCACGCCGTATTTAAGGAGGATAGCGCGACCAAAAAGTTACGTGTAGTATTTAACGGTTCTGCGAAATCTTCGTCGGCATTATCGCTTAATGACGTACAAATGCCAGGGCCTGTATTACAGAATGACTTGCTAGAAGTTTTATTGGGTTTTAGACAACACGCTTTTGTCCTAAAAGCAGGCGTGGCAAAAATATACCGCCAAATTTGGGTTGAAAATGAACAACGAGTGTTTCAAAAAATTTTATGGCGTCAGAGTCCTTTAGAGCCATTAAAAACTTATGAGCTGAACACATTACATACGGGATGTATGCAGCAAATTTCATGCGATTGTAAAAACACAAATCCTAAAATAAGTAAAATCAGTAAACGGGACTTTTATGTAGATGACCTCCTAACAGGTTCAGAATCTGTTGAATCACTCATTCATATTAAGTTAGAAATTACGCGGGCACTTGCCACTGCTGGATTTGAGTTGCAAAAATGGCAATAACATTTTATACAACTCTTAAGTGAGAGTACAAACCTAGAAAGTTCTCATCAACTAGCAAAATATAAGTACGTTGAATCGAAAACTCTTGGAATTCATTAGGAACAATCAAAAGATCAATTTCAATACGTATTAAGAACTAGAAATGCAAAACGTGCAACGAAACGTGTAATTTTAGCAGAAATTTCCCAAATTTTTGATCGATTAGGGTTAGTAGGTCCAACCGTATTAATAGCAAAATTGATATTGCAACAATTATGGCAACTTAATTCAAACTGGGACGAATATGTTCCCATAGAACTGTACACGAAATACTGTGAATTCAAAAAAAAATTTGCATCAATTAAATGACATCAATACCGCAGCATGTTATTTGTGCAAATGCAAAACATTTAAAGCTGCATGCATTTTGTGATGCTTCAGAACGCGCGTACGGTATTTGTTTGTATCTAAAATCGGTGAACTAACAAAAATAAATAACTAGCAATCTACTATATGCAAAATTAAAGGCAGCACCGCTCAAGTCAGTCTCCCTACCCAGATTAGAATTATTCGGAGCGTTATTGTTGGCACAATTAATTACGAAGGTAAAAGGGGCATTGACAGTCTCGGTCGCCAAGGAATATTACTGGACTGACTCAACTATTACCTTATCATGGATTTCAAAGTCGCCAAGCTGTTGGAAACAATTTGTTGCGAATCGGGTGTCACAAATTCAGCACTTAACAAATCCGCCATTTTGGCGACATGCCCAACATCACAAAATCCGCAGATATCATTTCACGGGGATTATATCCACAAGATTTAAATAATTCAGATTTATGGTGGCATGGTCCATATTTCCTAAAACAAACTCAAAAATTCTAGCCCAAATTGGCTACATTGAGTAATGAACACAACCTCGAAGAAAAGATCATTTCAAGGCATATACTCACACACATAGTTGTCACGGGATTTATTGCAATTGAGTAGTATTCAAGTTATACAAAATTGAAAATAATTGCCGCTTATGGTCACAGATTCATTCACAACTGCTGAATGCCAAGGGAAAACAGATGTTTAGGTTCATTAACTACGGTAGAACTCCAAATGCTAGAGCGATCCCTAATAAAATTAGTTCAGAATACAGAGTTTTACAAGGAGATTGGAGATTTAGTACAGACGGGACACGTCAATAAATTCAGTATGTTGTTATCCTTGAATCCGTTTATGGATAAAGATCGAATTATTTGCATGGAGGGTAGGTTGCGCCACTCTATGTATACGTTTGAAAGGAAACATCCTATTCTTCTACCTTAATCCTATCATTTCACAAAACTACTAATAAAGTATGAACACATACGGCAACTTCATGTTTGTGAGACAACCACATTAGCAAAACTTCGCGAAAAATTTTGGATACTAGCGGGTAAAAGCAGCGTAAAGCATATTTTAAAAAGTTGCATATTGTGTTGGCGAGTAAATCCTAAATCAGTATTCCCACTAATGGGAGATCTACCTTCATATAGAGTTGAGGCAATTAGGCCATTTATTCGAACTGAAATGGATTTTGTCGGTCCATTTCTTATCAAGGAGGGTGTATATAAGCGTAAAAGGTTATTAAAGGCGTATGTTGTACTTTTTGTTTGCATGGCCACTAGAACAATGCATTTAGAATTGGTAAGCAGTTTATCAACCGACGCATTCCTAGCTACATTAAACAGGTTCACTGCGCGTAGGGGAATAGTTCAAGAAATATATTCAGATAATGCTATAACTTTTGTAGGTACGAATAATTGATTACAATCTCTACATAAATTGTTTAGTAACGAAATCAATGATAGGGAAATAATTAACAAGCTTGTTTAAAATAACATTTCTTGGAAATTCATACCACCCAGAAGTCTCAACTTTGATGGGCTTTCGGAAGCAGGGGTACGGTCAGTCAAAACACATTTGAAGCGAGTGATAGGTGAAGCACATTTAACATTTGAACAGTTTAGCACAGCATTAGCACAGATAGAGGCTGTATTAAATTCCCAACCTATATCTGCCCTATCCAATATTCCAAACGACCTTTCTTGCCTCACTTCAGGACCCTTTCTGATAGGCGATGCGCTAGTTTCGGTACCGTATCCAAATCTTCAGCACATAGCTACGGGACGTTTGTTTCAATGGCAACGTCTTGAGAAAATTCGGCAACATTTCTGGCAACGATGGAATGTGGAATATGTTGTAGCATTGCAGCAATGAACAAAGTGGAAATCATCAACAGAAGCGCCAAAAATTGGACAACTTGTCCTTATTAAAGAAGATAACCTGCCACCGTTACGATGGATGCTGGGAAGAATAGTGCATGGTCAAATAAAGCTCTCAGTATCGCGTGTTTGTGCAGTGTCATTTTACTCAGACAAAGAATAAGACCTATGAATGTAAATGGGCAGTAGTAGCTCTACAATATTTTATTATTTCTTTTTTTTTACATTAATTTTACATTAATTAAGTTAAAAATATTAGGTTGTATGAACATATCAATTACCATATAAGTTTATTGAAATCGTCCTTTCAACCGCGGGTGCATTATGTTGGATTATGTATAAAGCGGGTTTGAATATTGTAAATATGTTTTTTTCTACCTTAAGGAATGTATAAATTAATTATAAATTACTTCAATAATTCTTGCATTAATAGAAAATAATTTGTAAATATCTACAATTTAATGTAACATAAATACTTTCTTTGAAAT
>JAHWXV010649326.1:0-10489 GCA_024586415.1 Phrixothrix hirtus
GTAAGAAACCATACATTTTAAAAGCAAATCAGCTGAAACGCTTAAAATTTGCGCAAAAATATATTAATATGGAAGAAGCCTTTTGGGATAACGTCATTTTTTCTGATGAAACGAAAATTAATTTATTTGGCTCAGATAGCAAACAAATAGTATGGAGAAAACCTAATCAAGAATTGAAGACGAAGAACGTTTGTGCAACTGTTAAACACGGTGGAGGTTTGGCGCTGTTGTGGGGATGCACTAGGTGTGGGAAATTTGGAGTTTATAGATGGGATCATGGACAAGATGAAATATTTGGAACTGTTATAAAGAATTTGAAATTAATCTGCACAGAAATTACAGATGATCTCGGTGTACTACTTTCAGCAAGACAATGGCCCGAAACATACCTCGTATATTGTTAAAAAGTGGTTATTGTATAATGTTCCCAAATTACTTAACACACCCCCACAATCACCGGATCTCAATCCCATTGAGAATTTATGGTCTCTACTAAAACATCGTATAAACAGCTGCAGTCCATCAAACAAAACCATCTTGAAGCAAAGAATAGTTGATTCTTGGCAAAATATACCAGAATCTGGCGACTAGAAAGTTAGATCTATGCCACAACGTCTACAAGCAGTAATTAATGCTAAAGGCATGTTTACATCTTTTTAAAATTAAATATATATGTACATATTATGTAATTTTACAACGTGTACACTCAATTTTGTGTCAGAAAAATATGGAACAATTCTTGAATTTTGTTATTTTAAATTAAACTATTTAGCTTTTATGCATTTTTTATTTACTACATAATTATTGTATAATGTGTTTGAATTATATGCCATATTTTTAAGAAAATGTACATTTTTTAATTTGTAAATTAAAAAACTTGGTATTTATTGTCAGTGTACACTCAATTTTGTGAGCAACTGTAACCATTGCGCCATGTCTATTGGAATTTTGCCGAATCTGGAGAAGTTCTACCGGCAATAGGGATTTTCAACGTGCTAAACATGACATTGACACGGGACCTGCGATTTTACTTCCTTATCCGAGAAGAATCAGTATTTTGAATGAGTAGAGTGTTTAAAATCAGGTGTTTAATAATGTTTTAAATTGTTTGTTTGTTTTGTTTATTTTTGTGGCTGAGAGATCGGGATGCGCAATTTTCCTTGGCCTTCTTGGACTAATACTGTTATATAACCATTTCGCCATGTCTATTAGAATTTTGCCGAATCTGGAGAAGTTCTACCGGCAATAGGAATTTTCAACGTGCTAAACATGACATTGACACGGGGCCTACAATTTTACTTCCTTATCTGAGAAGAAGACGTGTTTTTTAAATTTTTCTTCGCTGAAAAATTTACCGACTTCGATCAAATTTGAACTCGCGTCTATTGGGTGTAGAGGCAAACATGCTAATCACTACACCAGTTGGGGCCGGCTTGTTTTAAATTACGCATAACTAAAAATATAATTTTTCATATTAAAAAAAGGATCGTTCAGCGCAACCTATGACAAATATTGTAAGTATATACGTACTTATGGGGGATTAGGACCCTTTCAGCTTCAAAAAATATGCCTTTTCCAAGAAATGTTCTGGAAAGAATACACAAGCTACAAGAATCGGGTTGCTTTGTAAATAAAAAACATATTTTGTACTATCAACTGCAATTGTTAACTTTAACTTTTACACAAAAGTACCTTCCCTACAGCCGCTCACCTTAGAATCAGCGCGGCAGGCCATGGTACCAAAAATATCTCCGACTTAGTTCATCTGAAACAAAAATTTCAAAAACGGTCTTATAGTATATTAAAAATTGTAGTTCCTGTCAGGTGGAATTTTTAAAGTTTTAAGTTTTAACGAAGTGGCGGACTTTTAAATTGAAACAATTGAGTTTTGACAAATATTTTCATTTTTTTTCCGGAAAAAACATATTAAATATTGAAAAATTCAAGAAAGTATCCGATGGGGACTAGAGAATTTCATAAGCTTTTATTCGAAAAACAAAGTGAGATAATCGGTTGATCCGTGTTCGACTTATTGATTTTGAAAATGTACTTTCGAGAAAAATGTGTCTTATTCTAGAATTGCTATTCTAATGAACACATCTATATCCGCCCTGTAGATTTTCTCGCACAGCCTTTACCAACAGAACGCTGCGCGGCTTTCTACTTCGCGAAGAACTTATAGAAGTTTTAACGAAAAGGTGCTTAAAAATTTTCAGCCCGACCTACTTTCCAAAATATGTATAGCTGTTGTGAAGTGTCCTTTCTAGGACTGAGTACCAATTTGCAGGATCATAGTTGTCATTTTGTTTTAACGTGTTGTGGTAAAGAAAAGTATTGAACTTTTAAGCATTGAATTACAGAAATTTTGGGTTTTGGTACATTGATCATCCAGTCGCCATATTTTGCTCCCTCTAGTTACTACCTCGTTTCAAACAATAACTTGAAAGAATCCAAATTTTTATATGTATATAATACTAGTAACAGAGCAGTTTTTCAGAGATCAAACGTCCGACATTTTTGGCCGAGTTAAAGAAAATTTCAATGTGCTAATATAAACAAATTTGGAGTGAATGTATAGAATAGTATTTAAATTTCATGGCGTTCTTCTAGATTGGGCTGAGAACTTTCAGTGCTCATGTGTATCAATTACTTTCATAAATTTCTAAATACAAGGTAAATTCATAATTAAGTGCAAAAATATCAAAACAAAACTTTTTATCAAAATTTTCTCTTTATTTTTCAACAGTCTCCTTTTAAACTGGTACATCTATTCCTATGGTGTTCGCATAGCTTAATGTATTCGGTATGGAAAGTTTTGTTTTTATCTTTAAAAATAAGTTTTCGTTTTTGCTGTAACCAGAATCCGTTCTGAATTTTTTTGAGATACTTTTTCAAATTTGGAAACAAGAAATAGACACACCAATCCAGGTTTAGTGAATAAAATGCATTTGGAAGCAATTCGTAGCGCAACTGATGTCAGTTTGATGAGATAATTCCAAATATTTGAGTTGGCATGCTGTCGTGATGAAAGAGCACTTTCTTCATTGCTAACTGTAAGCGATTATTTTTGATTTAAGCATCCAAGCAGTTGAAAAGCGGTGTATAATATTCTTCAGATTTTGTTTTCACCTTTGTAATATAGTCGATCAATATTATTTAATGCGCATCCCAAAAAAAGCCGTAACGACTTTTCTAGCTGATACTACGGCTTTTACCTTCTTCGGGACTCTTTTTCCGCTAAAACTCCCTTTTTTATCGTTCTCTGGTTTCTGACGGCCGAAGCGGCCATTAAATGCTAATAATTTACGTAGAAACTGACGTCCAAGCAATGGTAAATGTCCATACGAGTTCTCTTTTGATTGGTAGTTGAGAATCGCAGAACCCAATTACAGGTATATTTGTCATACCTAAATGCAATATGGGGTAAACACTAGTATATCACATGTTTGATATGTCAATTAACCCAATGTTTTCAATCTTCGATTTCCATATTTAATACTGTGCACATTTTCATGCTTTTCTTAATAACTACCACATTTGAACAACATAACAATACTTAACTTCCATGCTACGACAATCATGCTTAAATTTGTTGAACAAATTATGAAATATTCTGTCGGAAGGAACACATTCGCCTAATGTTTTTTAATTCTTCAATAATTTTGTTAGGTGTGAAGTTTTACAAGTATTGGTGCTTAATTACTATGCGTAATTAGTATTTTTTTTTATTTTGCACAAATACTACTTAAGTAGTTGTGTAGTAGTGGTTGTCAAGTAAATTCTGATTGACATACCAAGCTGACATTTGACATCATGTTTTAAATATTGCTATTATCAAATTAAAAAAATAATTTTGCAGTAGCCCCATCTCATGACTTTTACATATACTTATGGATTTGCCTTCGTAAAAAGCTTTATATTAGAAGGAAAATGATCAAATTATTAAATTAGGAAATATTCAATCTAGAATAATATTCCGTTCACCCTGTCAGAACCTCTTAAAAAATAAGTTAGATTTTCATCTAAAATACAGGATCAAATATGATCTGTTCCTTATATCTATATTTTAAAAATTTCCAAGTTTATTACACGGAACTTCTCATAGCTTGGCATCAAATTGTAATGAACCATGACATCGTACCGTACATTACTTAACCCATTTTATTCACATACTAAATAACAAATTTTTAGAGACACTATAAAAATCCTGTAAAGGCAAAATTTTTAATGAAAAAGATAACCATAAATGGACTGTCATTATAGTTAAATTAAAATTTGTTAATAATTTTATATTTTTGGTTAGTGGATGTTTCTTTCAATTCGTTTTTTAGCTAAAGCTGAAACTGTGAATCTTAACAAGTTCAACACTAGCTTTCGTCTTTAATCTAAGATAAGATTTTGTTTACAATGAAGCAATAAATCAGACATGTGTGTTTTTTTAAACACACACTAACTGGAAATTTGGTATATTCGTTGTAAAAATAATTTATAATTTTAAAACTTGGAAGTTTCCGAATATTTAAAGGTATCTGCATGCTATGTTTTTAAAAATCGGTAACCACTAATTTTCTCAAAAACTTCTCAATGTTTCTTATGCCAAACAAATCAAGCTACTTTTGTATACAAAAATTTTACTTTAAATTATTTCGTCCCTGTTATAAGCAAGTCAGAATATAGTGCTTTTTCTGTAGCAAATTTAGAAATTTGCCAATTTCACAAATCTAAGCATTCTTCTATTTTACTTTTGAAAACCAAAACAATATTTACAAAAAAATTTAGTTAGTTATTTTTGTTATTAATTGTTTTTGTTGATTTTTCCCATAAAAAATTTTGCGGAATATTTACTCATTTTCAACTTTAAAAAATACAAATGCTGAATTGATTAGATATATATTGCGAACTGTGCCAGCCATTCAAAGTATCAAATCCAATTTTGAAGTCTTAAATCTTTTCAATTTGTGGCTACCGCAAAAATTTATATTCGTTTTTTCACCTAATGAATAAAAATAACAAAACTGAGTTATATTCTTAAATTAATTTGAAATCCACTGCAAACCTCCCGCTAGTGTAATATGTTATTGTAAAAACTAACAGACTCCCAAAATTCTAAATAAACCTAGATATTTACATACTTGCGTAATTTGGTATAAGTTTATCTCTAAAAATATTCTTAGTATAATTAGCGAAACATCCTGAAATATTATTAGATGACCTCACATCTTCGTATATAAATGTTCTACATTTATCATGAAAAATAAGGAATTTTTTAATAAACCAGAAAAACTGCAATGTTTGTTTTTAAATTGATTATGTATACAATAAATAATATTGTGATTTTAAGGCCTTAGTATCAAAATTAAAAATTTCAACAAATTGAAAGATTTGAACGCATAGTTTGAAAACTGATATTTTAAAATAAAGCCTTCAGTAAATCGAATAAATTGAGGTTAAAGAAACTATTAACAGAACATATTTTCAATAAATTACCTAGAATTATGACAATTGAACTGAATTACCCTATAAATTTTGAAGTGCTAATTATTTAATATTTCATGAATTTATCAAGTCTCTTTGACGATCAATAAAAAAATTTCAAACTAAATATTATCCTAGTAAATATAGAAAACGATTTGCGTATATTCATAAGCTTCAGAGACATTTGTCATTTACTTTTGCATATTTTGGCATCAAGCCACTGTTACATTGCCATTAAAAATGCTTTGCAAAGAACCTTTAAAACGATTATGCAACTATATTAATAAAAAATAATTTATGCCAGCACAAAATTTTTATTGATTATTTAAACAATTGTCAAAAGGGTGTACTAAAATACTCTTTAATAAAATTTTTTAATTAAAAGCGGGAATTAAAAATACATAAATGCTGTCAAACGTGAAGCGATGTAATATTATGTATACATGCAAATTTGATTCATTTAATAAAAATGTAATCCCAAATAAGGACTAAGATGCACTAAAAAAACATTTTAATGCTAAATATTATTTTTTATATTATTCGGGTAGGTTGAGTCTTGTTTTCTCAAAAATATCAGGTGTGTTTCGAAAATACAGTTGGATACCGAGCCGATGTTTGAAAGTTAAATTTGATGTGTGCGCGATTACCAAGACGCCGGAAGGATAGCGCAGTACATTTCATATAGATTCAGGCACAATGAACCGTACCATGTCGCATCAGTGCTCTTCATTTTTAGTATAAAACGAAGTGCAGCATATATTTCAGAGCTATCAACATCTAAGTTATTCAAAAAGGGGATCTGAAATTATTTCAAGAGGGACAAAAGGCATCTGTAAACTCCGGCGCATCGGTTACAGTTTAGTATTTTCTGTTAAAATAATTTTGGTTGCGAAAGTAAGTAAAAGTGTTTTTCCAATATCAGGAATCACAAAATTGAGATGAGATGGAGGACGTGGTTATAATTTTAGGAACTTATCAGTTAACTAAAGGATACTATGTATTTTAAGGTGAGACGTTTAAGCAAATATTTTTATTTCGGGAACCACCTTGGAAAAACGATACCAAGTCTCTAGAGCAAAGACAAATTGGCAGCCCTGATGTTTAGATGTCATTTCGAAATGCGAAATTATTTTGGGTGGATAAATTTGAAGATTTTGATATTGTTAGATGTGAAACATGTTACTACACGAAGAGTGCATTTTAAATGCTAGCAAAAAAATGTAGGTCTAAAACTAAACGAATTAAAATTTTGGCCATACAAAACTTAAATTGGTTAAAGCATTTCTATACCGCTATGCTCAGTTTGCCAAGCAGGAAACCCTGAGATCTGAATAATTATTCCCGACAGACGAAGCCCATTTTGATTATTCAAGGTATGCCAATAAATAAAACAAGAACTACTGGTCTCCAGTGAATCTTAAAGAACTGCATCGCATCCCATTATACTTCCTCAAGTGATGTATGGCATGAATCTGTTTTTAAAACTGTGTTGTTATTTTTTGAAATATAGCATAGACGATACTGCGACTGTAGTTGAAGATCGTGATGTGACCATGTTGGAATACCTTGTTGAATTACCTTTGCGGTAACTTACACGGACTACAACGCCTTCTATTTTCAGTTTTCGAGCAATTTCTTGACTTGGAAAGAATTGTCGGATTAATTTTTTGTTGCTTTAGATAAGGTTTTAAACCACTGTTACATTCAAAAGTCAATTATTCTGAAAATTTATTTGTGTCAACAATTTGCGTCACGTGGAGATTACCAGAAAAGTAGGAATAGAGGGAGATTTCATGTAATAAAATATCTAAAACTTTAACGAAAAACAAAATATGTTTCAAACTCGGTACGGTGAATTAACATTAAATTATCTTAGTTTTTGATCATAATGCTATTTTTGAATAAGGCAGTGACGTAGATGTGCGGGGCTGGGAACCATTTTACCCTCAAACTTCTACTCCAATGAACAAAACCGTCATGTTTCCCAACATTTAGGATATTCCATTCATTTACTTGAAAGGGGGCACTCTTTATGAGCATCGAAAGACGCAACCATTTTTGAATTTGCATTTAAAAGTTACGATGCGTGTAACTTCTCAATTAAGAGTAGATTACCGATACTTCCAGAATTCGGTTTCTACAGACACTGTGGTCATTCGACATCCAGCAGCAAGTAAAAATGGTAAATAAGTTGGTGAACTACAAACTATTCTTTCCAAATACAGTGTATTGAGGTTAGTGAATTTGTTTTTTAGACTGCACATATCACGTATGTATAGGCCATCTGCGCATAGAGCATGACGGTAACGGATGCCAAATACAGGCAGAGTTACTAGCATTACTGTTATCTTTACTCTTTTTGTAATTTGAATTAACTAATGAAACACATGTTTTAAGTGTACTTACTTCAACAAGCAAATATTTAAAACAACAACGATAAATCGACTCGGCTTTTTTCGTAGGTTACAGCGAATGGCCTGTACATAATTTTACAAAATTTTTACAGAAATTCGCTCTCCAGCCGAAATATTCACACATATTTTGTAATTTCAAAACCAAATTTCCTTGCAGTGTTAGTAGATAACAAATTTAAAACGATTTATCATTGGTCTAAAACAAAAACAAAAAATCTAACGTTGCGTCGCGTCGTAGGAATACCACTTGTGTAACTATGTGTAGTTCACTAAGTTATTTGTCATTTTTACCTATTACTAGAGGTATAAAATGCAGAGAATGGAATTCTTGAAGTGGCGCAAATCTACTTTCACTCGCACCGAAAACTTTAAATGCAAGCATCTGAAAAACGGTTACATTTATTAGACGGAAATTAACGGGAAATTCTAAATTTTGGAAGAACCAACGATTTTGTTCATTGGGAAGTTTGAGTTCCCAACCCCGTATATCTACGTCACTGCCGTATCCAAAAATGACGATTCATGATCAAAAACTAAAATAATTAATGTTAATTAACAGTCGCAAGTTTGAAGCATATATCGCATTTGTTTAAGAGGTATTTAAAATAAACGATTAGTTTTTAAAAACTTTATCACTCTGTATCTCCGAAACGGCTGAATTTTGGCCATATCTTTATATAAGATGTTTGTTATTTTGTTAACAGAAATTCGCTGTTAAAAGCTGCGCACACATTATTGAAACACTCTGTGTACATCAGGTCGCGTCACCTTTCAACTAATCACAATTAATGTACTAAGTTGACTTTTCTAATGTTAAATTAAATAAATTTAAATTTCTACATATTTTAATAAAAATGTTTTTATCAAATTTTGGCCGACTTTTAATTTGATTCAATATTTGATTCCATATTATAACATTATGTTAACTGCAGAAGATAAATTAAAAAAAATCAAAAGTTAGGCCTACCCTTAGAAAAAAACAACATTTAAAATAGATTTATTTTTCATTTCAATTGGATAACTCTATATTTCAACAAAGTTCTTTGTCAAAATTTTCTAATTACCAAATTACTAGAGTTGGCGTAGACGAATTATTCGATTGAGATTAACTTCTGCAATCAAGTTACAGTTTAAAACATAGTTAACTTTTAAATTAAGTTAGGAACTTTAAAATTATTATGATTGAGTGTTATAAATTGATGTTAGTAGATAAATTTATTTACTTTATAAGCAATTTCAACAGAAAAATATGTAGTAAGTTATTTTCAAAATAGAAAATAGCCGAAATTGGTTGATATTTAAAACATTTTTCAACAAAATATCGGTATAAAATATTTACCACCGTCAAAATTTTGAACTGATTACATTACTTTTGAAAGAAGGGATTCCAATAATCGATATTTAATATCAATCAATCAACTAATGTGAAATGGAAAGTTCTTTGCTTTCATAACATCTAGAAATGTTTGCATTGATAATTGAAGCAAACAGATAAACATAAACTATTAATTGAACCTCGTAATGTGTTTGCAAAATAAATAATTTATTACATCTTCTGACACTGTGTCAGAAGAGTGCGTATTAAATACAGGTCATATAAAATGAATGACTACAATGTATAGAATGTTATATATAAACCATTCGACAATGTAAAGGAGTAAGGTAGACTAAAAAAGTGTCAAGTAGAATTTTCATATTTTCTACTTCTTTCGTAAAATAACAATTTCTTAAAGTACAGAATGCTGTTGTGACGAAATGGAAAAGTTTTGAGAGATTTTCTTTTAAATTAATGTACTGTAAGGCTCAGGTGGTGAAAAATAGCTTTTATATATAAAATAGGATATCTTTAAGGCTAAAAAAGGAAATTTTATACATTTTTTGTAATTAATCACTAATGATTTTGTACAAATATGTTTGTTAAAACGTTTTAGGTCCACTATTTTCTTTCTTCAACGAAATTGCAATTTAAACAAATACTACTTACCCATTGGCGAAACAATCGATATAGCACTTTCTAATTAAATATTTCCTGTTGTCAATTTCTTTTATGTAATCAATAATTAAAGGCCAATATATATTTTTTTGCTATTAGTTATGGTTTGGTAGTTATTTATTATTGTTTTAGAACTTGCTCGTTTTTTATAGTTGGACATACGTCAAACCTAAAAATTGGGTTTTAGTTTTTGTTTCAATTATATTTGTTAGAATAAAAACAACCAACAATAAATTTTACGCTCTCTTTTTTGACGCTAAATCAGAATAATCAAATTAGTTGCAAGTATTCACATTTAAAAAAAATAATAAATATGGCCAGGATCTGAATATCTATAGAAATTAAAAGGCATGGAGCCCACGTTAAATCTTTGTTTCAGTTTTTCTTCAGAGGCGATAACAGAAATGTGAAACAAAAAGGAGAAGTTTTGGCTTTTTATGCTGTTTTACGTGAGCTTACGCAAATGTAAAATTAAATTTTAAAGATGAACTGATAATGCAATTAAAAATAATTAATTGTCAATTTTGAGTTGTCAATTTATTGAAAAAGAAAGCAAATAGTTTTCGAAACGTTTAATTTTTATTAAAGTTACACAGTTTAAACCAAA
>JAHWXV010649469.1:0-12743 GCA_024586415.1 Phrixothrix hirtus
AAATGAATTTTTTTATTATTAAATTTTAACGTAATATTAGGATAAATAAAAACGACCTTCAGTCTTTGTTAGTAGTTTTAGAGATGTAAGGAATGAAACAGAGTGTAATAGAAATTCCCAGTAAAATAAACACCTGTTTATAGTCAACATTCTTGAACTATTAAATATAGATTAAATCATTACCGGGACTTCCTATTAGACACTTAATATTATCAACACCTAATCATAACTGTTTATTAAATTTGCTACCTTTAGGTAATTTTAATTATGTAGCATTTGATCTTTCATAATTGAACTAATTTAATTATTTTATATTAATAAACGTAAAAATTGATATAAACTTGGTTTTTTTTTTTACAAAAACATAGTGGTAATTTGACCCACGAAAACAGGAATTGCAAATCAAGTTTTAAGAAGGACTTCCGAGATAAATTATCGCAAGTCAGTTAATAAATTTAAATAGAATTGTTCCTTACTTCAACGGGACTGATAAGAGACGCAACTGCTCGCGTCTACAGAAAAAACTTATTAATCTCACAACCCTGAACTAGGGCAGGTAAAGGACAGTGTAAAAACAGTATAAAAATATATGTATAAATAAAATAATGTAAAACAGTAGTTAATACTAATATCAATTAATATAAAACTAATAAAAACTGATAGCAACCAATAACAAGTAAATATTAATTTTGCCTGATGATGGTCTATACATAAAAGACCGAAACATGTGTAGGATACAATAATAAATAATTTTGGGAAACTAGGTTTCAGTTTATTTACTTTATTTGATATTACTGTAAATGATTCTTAATTTAATGGAATGCTGCTGGTAATATATCAACTAAATATTGTTTTATTAATATAAATAGTGTATTATTATATAATTATAATGAAAATTATTAGTAAAACTTATACGTTTATGAAACGTCCTATTGTTACTGAAACATGTTCTGTCCCCTATTCTGTTACTCTACGAATATTTGTAACAACTGCTTTCATTCTTGCGAATACCTTTTCTCGTAGGCCACTATGAAATATCCGCGAGGATCAACTTTTTATCAGTTCATAACGCGGTTGCGTATTTTGATAATGTAGAAATGAATATCCATGATCAGCAATTTAAAACCGGCCCGTTGCGAAAAGACATATTAAAATGCGAGACATGGCAACAATTTCAAAGCGGTCGTCGCAGTTTGAATTGTGGTGGTTTCCCTAGTATCACTGTGTTACGGTTCATAAAACTTTCGCGGCAGAATTAGTTGTCAGCAAAAATTTGTGTCCTTTACGTTCCCCAGAAATTTCCATACTTTGGAACCATTAAAGACGAAAGTTCAAAATGCGGTTCATGCAATTATTATAAGCATTTTTTGTCCGGTATACATACCTCTACATGATACTCAAGTACAAAAGCATCGCTGCAGAAAGGACTCACTTTCAACATCTTTTGGATGAAAAATGTAAACCTAAAGGATTCTAGTAAATAAGTGTTTCATCTTTTATTTATTCTTATTTTTATTGTTGTCATATCTCGCATTCATAGTGTATTCTTTCGCAACGGACTGGTTTTAAGTTCCTCATCCTATTTAATTAATATTGGGCTATGTTATATCAAAAAATAAAATTTAATTCTGTCACTTTGCCATCACGATCACAATATACTTACGTATGGTTTCGTAATTCTTGTCATCGATGATATCAGTACTGTCACACTCACTGTTTTTAGCATTTTCCAACGCGTCGCCGGGTATGTCATTGTCTGAATTGGTAAGATCTTCATTCATTTTGCGATTTAAGCAAATATTTTGCTAGTTTTAAGTTTGGTACACTTCCTGAGATAATCTACAGTTATGAAATTTTAGAAACAACAATTTGACCAAGCCAAATAGAAAAATGTATGTTAATGTGGAGTTCGTGCCCATACGTAATAGACCGCAGGAGAATAAAATCAAAATTGTTACGGTTGTGTGTACAAAATAGTTATTTGTACATAGAGTGCAAAACAATGACAATTTTTGTCCACGTTACATATAGATTTTTTTCTTGAACAGCATACTGAAAATAAATAATATTAAATGATTTTATTAAATACATTTCTGTTCACACATATGACTATACTATACTGATAAAATACTTTTGCAACTATCACAGAAAATGATTTTTAAGCTTTAAATATTAATTGTCAGAGTAAGACTGTTTTAAGAGTAACTGTGTTTTTTTTTGGAATGTATATGTCATCATATCCGAAATACGTTTGCACCCTTCACAGAAATGTAAATAGTTTCACGCATTATAAGCCAACAGTTGTTAAGACAACAAGTGCTTTGTATACAGTTTAAAAATCCTGATCATAATTTAAATTCGATCGAAACACGATTGGGGATTTAATAGACCGAAACTTTTAAAGTATAAAACACGTCTTACCTTCAAGATTTTTTTCTAAGGTTAACAGAATATTATTTAGAATACACACAATTTCTTTAAATGATTAAAAGTAATTGAAATGAAATTTCAGCGACTACAATGGATATGTAAATGATTGACTTCAATATTAACCTATAAAAAAAGCTACTTTAATTTAAAATTTAAACGGATTTTCTAATTTAAAAATATTTAAAAAAAATTTGAAAAGTATATTTTGTTTTTTATTGCACTACAGTGCACAGTCTTTTGATCGCTCTCGAATGATTTTTAACTCGGCTTCGACTCGTTAAAAACTGAGATTCACGTGCACTAAATTCTCATCTTAAGTCATAGTTACACAATAATTAAATTTTGGTACGTGTTCAATAAAGTTAAGCAAAATGATTTATTTTCTATACGACTCAATAAGATGTAAAGTGTACTTTTTAGAAAAAGCTACTGCCTTTGCATTTGTTAATGAAAATGTCATTTAAGTAATTTCACTCATAAACCAACATTGGTTGGCTCCAAAAATTATTTTTACTATAAAAAATGTTTTGATTGATAACGTAAATAGTATTTGTTTACACGTGTAACTGCGTCATTTCCCATTTTGCGAATTTAAACACAACCTTGGACACTGATTACACAAAGAACTATCCCCGACCTTGTACTTTGATCTTATTTACAAACTGTGCACCTTTTCAAAATTTTATAACCATACTAAGCAATATTCTCAAAACTTAATTTATCACAAAGAAGAATTTATGTAAATCTTTAACAATAACAGATTCAAGTACTAACCTGTAATAATTTCGATGAGTTGACATTGTGTGTCCCAAAAACATGCATAATTGTTCCATCTCCGAAGAATTTAGATTATAAATTTGAGTTGTGATTGCAATGTACTTTCTTACTTTTATAGAGGTCAGTGCTTGCTAAATTCCTCAATGTTAAATAACCGTTCAAGCAAGTGTCTTTATTAATTCACGCGAAAAGATAATTGTTTAATTCGAGAATAAAATTCTTTCTAATAGACAATAGCACAGCATTATAATCTTGAACTTAGGCTTATGACGTTTACCTCGGATACGAATTCGTTTATACTTGTTAAGAAGTAATTTTTTGGCATCACCTAAATTTTGTTGAAATTCTTCCGTAATGATCTCGCAGTTTTCTTGTAAATAACTATCTAATTCTAAACTTTTGATCTCTCTATCTCGCCAACGATTTAGAGTCATTAATAAAGTATACAACACTTTCATAAGCCGTTAAAATATTCGCATAAAAGGAGCCAAACGACAAAAATCAGTAGATCTTCTTTAGCTATTAGGGATACTTCATCACACCGCATATTCAGAACGCCTTTTTTCAATCGCAGATTACTGATAATTTCATTTATGGGCAAAAGAACTATTAAAAATAATATTTATAAAGTAGATGTAAAGGTCAGTGATTCCCGGTTTCCTAAATATGTTTGAATAAAATCACACCTTATTTTTCTCTGAATGAAACTATGTTGTCGAAGGAATTACAAGTATTTTATTACTTATAATTACTGTGGAATGAAATTGCAGCTATGTACGTGGACGGTCTGATAATTAGCCGGTTTCCAAGAGATGGCGCCATTGATCACCGTATGTACATCGTTTCCGTAAAACTCAATCTGTTAGTAGGATGCATGTACATTTATAGCGCTACATTTCATTCAGTTTAAATTTCACAATCGCAAAAAACGAACAACTTGTGAATGTGTTAAAATAATTGATAAAAATGAATTTTGTGCGTTGATTAAGCATTATCTTTTGTGTAGAAGAACCGCGAAAGAAACAGAGGAACAGCTTGATAAATATAATGGCACATCAGCTCGATCGAACTCAACTGTAATTTATTGGTTTGCAGAATTTAAACGTGGTCGTACAAGCACAATTGGTGAACATCGTTCAGGTCAACCAATCGAAATGACCGCCAAAGAAATTGTCGATAAAATCGATATTTTTTGGAAGATCCACTAGTGAAAGTGTGTCAAATAGCTGACATCGTAAAAATCTCAAAAGAACGTATCGCTAACATTTTGCATGAATATTTACATATGAAAATTCTGTCAACAAAATGAGTGCCGCTTTTGTTGACAATCGAACAAAAACACAACCGGGTGGTCATTTCAAAACAATGTTTGGCGATGTTTCAACGTAATGTTGATGAATTTTTGCATATATTCATAACCGTAGATGAAACATGGATCCACCACTACGCCCTGAAACAAAACAATAATCAAAACAATGAGTTGAAGCTGGTTCAAGTGCACCAAAGGAAGCAAAAGTGGTTCCATCAGCTGGAAAGGTTTTGATGACTGTTTTTTGGGATTCACAAGGTTTAATACTCATCGATTATCTTAAAAGAAAGAATGACCACATTTGCCAAAAAAGAATGTGCTTTTTCATCGTAATAACGCACCAGCTCACACATCATGGAAAACTCGACAGAAATTGGATGAACTACGTTAGGAATTATTTCCGTATCCATCATATTCTCCTAATTTAGCTCCCTGTGTTTACTTCCTGTTCCCAAACCTAAAAAAATGACTTGGTGGAAGGAGATTCAAATCAAATGAGGAAGTTGAATGGGAAACTGATGAATATTTTCGAGGACTTGATAAATCGTACTACAAGGATGGCCTATTGAAATTGAAAAACAGTTGGACTAAGTGCATCGAGCTAAAAGGAGACTGTGCCGAGAAATAAAATGATATTTTAAATAAAAAAGGTTGTTCTCATGTTCAAACCGACCATTTATCAGACTGCCCTCGTACATATAAAGAGGAGTGTTCTTGATATATCGCTTACTATGATTTCCTTTACCTAGTTTGCAATGATGTGTAAATGTCTAACATTTATTAGAAAAATATTAAGTTTACGTAAGAGTATTTCACAAAAAAGTGATTTTAAATCTTTCTAAATAACATAAAGGCGATTTCCTGCACTAGACCAATACATATTTTAATATAATAAAAGTTTTTATACGTTAACACATCCACATTCTATAAAAACGATGTTTATTTGAATTTTACTTCTTGTTAATTTAACCTTAAAATATACAGTATAGTTTCAAATAATGCGCAATGTGGTTATTTTGTACTCATGAAGAACTACCTCTTAAATTTCTTGAGCAAAGCTATCGCATCAGCTGATTGTACAAAATAGTATTCTAAAAAGTTTAAGAATATTCGCTATTTCTTCTACCAACTGTCTTGCTAATTTTATAATCTTCGACATCCTACTATTCAATCCAATAAAAATTATTAAATTTTTTACAGGTATCGTAATATATTAACTTATCATTTGATGAAATTTTTAATGTGTAATAGAGCGAATTACTTCACACACTGCTCATGCGGTTAACCGATGGCTTGTATAAATTGTAACATTCACAAGAGCAACTGGCATGCAAACAACTATTACAAGTTTTGATAAAACTGGAATTTTATCTATTCAATCGTGATGTACCTTTTGTTCG
Organism: Phrixothrix hirtus; assembly: GCA_024586415.1. Lineage (NCBI taxonomy): Eukaryota > Metazoa > Arthropoda > Insecta > Coleoptera > Phengodidae > Phrixothrix > Phrixothrix hirtus. Next base: position 5,917 of record JAHWXV010649469.1, read on the forward strand.
TTCTAAAACCACTGAGATGTGTCAAGCTATAATCTTAGTTGAAGCAGGCCCTATAGCTCAGCACCCTTAAAATGACTCACATGTCTGCACCATTGTAAACAGACCAGAGACTGCTTCACAGAGCAATCCAAAACCTCTTCAAACGTAAAAGGAATTAGAACTTCTCCGTTTTCTATTTCTCCTAGAATGGTGCTTCGTTCAGCAGAAAAAAGGGCTAAACAAAGAATAATTGGAAAAAAGATATTCTAATGTCGTCGCCCGATAAGCAAGATTTAGAAACAGACAACGGGAAAAAACAGTAAAGAAAGCTCCTAGGAGAAAATCGTTTAATACCACAGCACAAACGAAAAGAAGCAAGAGAAACAAGCTTAAGATCCAACTAAGAGGGAATATGAGAAGACAGTAATGCCACATTCATCTTCATATGAAGAAGACGATAAGATCTGCATCTTTTGAAACCAATTCTATTCACAGTCAAGCTCTAAATAGGGATAGGTACAGTGTTCCATACGTCCACTATAGGCACATGAGGCTTGTTCTGGTGCTGACGAAGAAAATCAAAATTTGATATGTGATTTTTGTTTGCAAAATAACATTCTTTACGAATTGTAATTCCACATTTTGAAAATATGAATGTTTTGCATTTATTTTAATAGGTACCTAATTTTAGCTCACCCTTGCGATAAAACCGAGTATTTTTACTTTTTACACGCTTTTATTTAATTTACTCTCGCCACGCTATTATTTTTAGTCATAGAAGATGCCAATGTTCTCGGGTAGCAGAAAAAATGATTTATTACTGTTTTTAGACCATATTTCGAAATAAAAGCATGTTTTTAAAATACTTCTTTATTTATTTTTATTTCAGATAAAATAGCAGTTTATTTATAAATAACTATGGACGTAATTTATTCTGACGTTATTATTGAATTATAGTAAATCTGTGTAAGTTTAAAGTTATCGTACGCTGTTTTACCTCAATTTCCCATATACGAGTTTATTACATTTCTTGATGCAATTTTCTTGTAATTAATGGTAAAGATGGTGACTCCGTTAATTTTAAAAGGTTTCGGACTAACCTGAGGGGGTTACCACTATCCAAATTTTGTACACCATTACCCAGTTTCGGCAATGTTATGCTTTTATTGCCCCATTTCTTTCAATTGCCGAGCAATTACCTTTCATTTCCGGATTTCCGCAATGCATTGCCGCATTTCCGCAATAAATTGCTGCATTTCTTTCAATTGCCGAGAAATTACTTTCATTTCTGTATTTCCATAATACATTGCCCAATTTACGCAACACATTACGGCATTTCAATAACTATTTCAACAGTGCTTAAGTTATTTATGTATTTCTTTACCAATTCCGACATCATTGAAAGCATTTATATTATAATTTAATTCTGTTACATGATAGTTATTTATGTAACTAATTTAGAACTATTGTAATCACTAACTTGTAAAAATAATCAGAACTTGTTTTCAGCTAGATTTTATTAGGGAACAACAATTCCAATTATATATAAGAACTTTACTTAAGGTTAAAAATGTGCTTGTTTCTTGTATATTATTTGCAATCTTTTTTTAATTTAGGAAAGTAAACAGTATCAATTATTTTTCAAATCGAATTTCTTGAAAAAATATGCTTTTTCTACGACTGCCTCCAAACTAGTTGGTTTACACACTGCCGACCACGATTTATAATTGAATTTTTTCTATGCTGTCGACGATGTGTAAACACATCCATTACGATGGTTTTACAACACTTCACTGCTACCACCAATAATGCAAACAAACGCTAAATTCCTAAACCTGTCAAATGATTATATACAAACAGTTTCATATACAATGGACACAGCTTCGATATTTGTTATCTAATTTTAATGAAACAAAAGCCACATCAAATAACTCAAAAAGTACTATATGCTGGAATTAAGAAAATCAGCGTAAGTCCTGCCTTCTTAGAGTGGCAATAGCCACTTTCTTTAAATAGCTCGTTATAGTTTTTTTTTGACTGATTCTTGTAGTGATTTCTCTACTGATTTCGAAAATGTATAAAATACCTTTTTGTTTTAAACTTCAGGAGAAAACGACATTTCTCTATAAAAACATACATTAGTAAACAACAGATATGAGCGTCATTTTAGTTGTCAGTGAATGTTGAATGGTTTACTTATTAAGTGCCAAAATGGATCACCGAGAATTAGCCGATATGTTACAAGTTTACTTTGAGTGCTGCAAAAATGGCCACGCAGCAATACGTATCTATCGGAAGACCACTTAGGTAGAGAAATTTCCACATTCCAAAACTTCATAAGGTTGAAAGCTAACCTACAAACATACGCATCTTTTACAAAGCAGAAATCAACCCAACGTGAATACTAGCATAAATATCTGGAACTGAATATTCTTTTATGTACTCAATGAATTGGAAGTGCAACACTAAGAAAGCGTTGGAATTTCCGGATGGAATTTAGTAGGAATATTCACATATATTATAGTAATAAATGATCAAAATTTGGGAGGAAAATATTTATTAGTTGAACAAAATTTTATAATAAATATTAATAATGTGTGGTGCGGTCCCTCCGCGATACACATTTATTTACACGCCATGTCATTGATTGATTAAGGTTGTTTATCTCGTCTTGCGGTATATTCTCCCATAAAAGTTGCACCTCATATCTCAAGGCCCCCAAATCCAAAGCAGGATGCTGCAAATTTCGAAACCTTCTACCCATTATGTTCCATACATGTTCAATGGTAGAAAGATCTGGAGATCTTGGAGGCCAGGGCAAAATACGAATCTGAGCCTGTTCAAAGAAGAGCAAGGGAAACTTTGCTACATGTGGACGTGCATTACCTTGTTACAATAATGGATCTTCGAGCTCTTGTAAGTATGGCAAAGGATGTGTTCCAACAACCTCCGCAATATACCGTTGTGATGTCATATTACCTCAAATGAACACCAAGGGAAACCTGCTGCCATAAGTAATCGCACCTCAAACCATAACGCCCACAATGCGGTGTAAACTGTAAATCGCAGATTCCGTCGTTCATCCCGTCTCCTTCTGACTGTCATACGACCGTCGTGCATTCCTAAACAAAATCTAGATTCGTCAGTAAAGACAACACAACGCCACTCAAGAATCCAATGACATCGTATATTGCTCCATTGTAACCGCTGTTTAGAATGTTCTGCAGTCAAAAGAAGCATAAGTGGCGGACGACATGATGTTAACTCAAAACTTCGGATTCGGTGATAAACTATTCTATGGGTTACAAGGCGACCTTCATCACCAAACCATTGGTTACCAACTCTCTGAGTAGAGGAAATTGTTCTCTAAATGCCAGTTGTCTCAGGCGAGGATCTTGACGCTCACTAGTTCTTCTTAAAGTCCCGGTTCCCCTTTTACAATGTTCTTGGCCATTTTCAAGCAGTGAATGACACACCTGCATTACAGTAAACTCATTTCGATTTACACGGTTAGCAATTTGCCAAATAAAAACCAGTTTCGCGTAAACCAATAATTCGACCTCTGTCAAATTCACTTAATTGACTCGTTGCCGTACTCTAGGCATGATCAAGCAAACAAAACACGTTAACAAAAGGACAATAACCAAAATAATGTTAATTAATAATGAAAAAGAACAACAAATCGTACGAAAAACACAGATAGAAAAAGTTAGCAAAAAATTATTATCTCAAAGGTTAATCAATTATTGCTTAATGTCAGCCCAGAAGACCTACGAACATTGATTAAGAAATTTTACTTCTTAGTGTTGCGATTTCTATGTCACTGAGAATATATGGAGATCTTATCCTTCTACGCACATAGCTCATTCTATTTAAAACAAGTACAAATTTAAACCTTATGTTGCTTCAAAATTCATAATATTCGAGAGAATGATAGAGAACGTAGATGGGAATTTTGTAATTGGTATTTAGTCAAATTCGATGAATGCACGTTCGGCAATAATGCATTTTTGATAAACATTCAGAAATGAATGTTTGCAGAATGTTTGCAGCAGCGATGCTGGTGTAGGGAAAAACACAGAATTTTTAAGGGGCGTAATTTTCAAAATAGATTAAGTTCAAATGTCTGGTATGATATTCTGAGAGATAAAGTAATAGGATTCGTTTTTACAAATTGAACTTTGGATGAAGATAAATACCATGCACTTATTTACAAGAGTTTTTGGATGGATTGTTATTAACCGAATTGAATGGACTCTACCTTTAGTAATACAGAGCTATTCCTTAGAAAAATATGAGCAAACAAAGGTTATCTTTGAGATGTTGCAAGCGCCCTTTACATTTTTCACAAAAAATAACAAGATGTTCCTATTTAGCAACCCTGAAAACCCTATTCACAAAATTTAAATACAAGCACTTCGAAAGTGAATGTTTTTTCGTGAAAAAATAAAATCAAATAAATTCCTTACAATGCCCATGACTTTTTAAAAAAGCAAAATGACACCATGATGAATTGATCTAAACCGGCCAATTTTAACCCTAGGAAGTCGCCATTGAAGTATGGCGAACACCCTGTATATATTTGTAAAATAATAATAAAAATTGTATTTGCAACTATTATAAGCTATAAAATCCAAATTCAAATTTGGCACTGTAATTTAAATTGTATATGATAAAATATTGGAAATTTTAGCTTGACATCGCTAATACCTTCATTGGATATTTGCTCTCAAAGTTTGTCTCATTTGATCTTAATTGCACGTACGAAGGCTATTTTTTTAAAGCACATTGCCTCAAAAAAATATTAATATCTTTCTTATTTATCAATATTTTGAATAGTAATGCTTTAAAAAAAATGTAAAAACTTGTATGAAATATACGATTATGTAATTTGTCAAAGAGCCACTCAAGTTGTACATTTTTTAGAAGTAAAAATTTTACTTACAAAATATATTGTAGCATACTGAAATATGATCCAATGTTTATAAAAGCATCAATTTTTAAATAGCAGAACGTTGACATTATTTCATAAATAGAACTATCAAATAACTTAATAAATAAGAAAGAAATTAATATTTGCTGAGTCAATGTACTTTCAAATATGGATTGAGAACTCAAGGACAAACAATGTAAACTTGGTAGACACAAAATTTTGGAAATATTGGTGATATTCGAGCTAAAATTTTCATTAATCCAGTATTTCAAGTACGACAAATCGATAACGTTAAATTTGCAACAAGAAAATGACACAATTTGATAATATTTCGTATTAGATTAAATTAGGAAAGTAAGTTACGCCGTTAATGGTCTTTGTAATATTCAAATCATGTGCCGTTGTTTTCTTTTTTATAAATAAAATTCGCTGTTGACTGACTGTAAAATTATTGAGTTCATTTCAGTAGTTTTCATGAATTTGAAAAATAATAAACTCGACTGATTCACTTAAATATAAAATATACACATGTATGTACATATGTACATACTTACTATTTTTTTACGTACATAAATAAAGAATAACATTGATACCGCCAGCTTTACTTCCAAATGAATTAGTTTTGCGCCTATAAACAAGTATTTATGCATCGCATTCCTCATAATTTTATAATTTCTGAACAATGCTGACAACACTAACACATTGCCGAGCATTTCCAGCATTGCCGGCACATTACGGGACATTTCTGGCACTAACTATGCATCATTGAAGAATTTTTGTGCATTTCCACATTTCCGAACATTACCGTCATATATGTACAACTATTGCCAGAGTGATTACCCCCTCGGCCTATCCGATATCTTTTATAATTAGAAGGATAGTTGAATGAGAAATTGAAATTTTTTTTAGCTGAAACCTACATTAATTCATCTGTTATGCATAACTGTTTACAGAACATAAAATCAATGAAAATTGATATTATGATAATTCCATTAGATATTTCAAAAGCCTTTGATAGCATAAATCATAACAGGTTGAGCTGATAATACGTGCCTTGCTATTTATAATAAAGTGGCCGTGTAAAGGTATCTTAAATGAGCGGCAATTTTACACAAAGCAAGTTAATCTTGATAAGGGTAGGTTATCAATTAATAAAGGGGTAACAAAGGGATCGTTATTTCTCCCCCCTCCCCTATTCTTAATCTATGCGTTGATCAAATTTTACGTGAATTATTTGAACTTAAGCTAGTTGAATGTTAGCGATATTGATTTATATTCCTCTTTCATTTATATAGAATGACCAATCGGTATACTTCCATATCTGTTACCATTATGTAGAAGAACACACTTTCAATTGCGTTTGGAACTGTTGATAAAAAGACGTTAGTCACCTGATGTATACTGTGGTATACTAATTTTTTCGAACAGGTCCTTAATACTGTTACAAGGAACCATGTTATCTTTCTGAAAGGAAAATGGCAAAAAATCTTTCTCTTCATTACGGTAGTATGTAATTTTGGTACGCAAATAAAGAACATTCTTTTCATTTAGTCTAGAGGCAAGCAGCTCTGAAGACCCATTTGGAAGGTTCAATTCTCTTATAAGGTCATTTAGCTCTTCCTGAGTAAAGCGCACAAGGTATGCTGAATGCCTTACAAAACCACTATCGCCTACCTCAAATCTATTACTATGCATTTCGTCAGATGAAGATTCGGCATCAAATCAAGTCAAATGTAGGTAGGCTGCTAAATATTGGAATGGATATTTGCTCATAATGCTGAATACGTCTTCTTGCTGAATTCAAGAAGTTTAATGATATATATATATATATATATATATATATATATATATATATATATATATACACACACACACACACACACACACACACACACACACACACACACACACACAC
>JAHWXV010649472.1:0-10014 GCA_024586415.1 Phrixothrix hirtus
TATATATATATATATATATATATATATATATATATATATATATATTATATTTAAGCGAAATACGCTATTTAAATTTTACTTCACAGGCGAGATTGCATGTTCGATTTCAGCAGTACGGTCTCCTATGGAAACGTTAGTGATATCATATCGTTGATAGATAACCTAAGTAGCCCCCGAGTGCTTAGATCGCATCTTCCTTGGTCTTTATTGCCCGAAGAAATTAAAACTGGTGCAAAAACACCTAAAGCAAGTATGAAAATATATGACATTACACAAACTTTACCAAACACTTATAGATAATTTGGATGTTTCGCGAACCCAAAGATACATGCGTCTCCAACTTTCATTATTCTAGGTTAATGGATGGATACAAAGGAACATTTGAAGAGTTCCTTCAACTTTATTTATCGGGTAGAGGTTATAACTATACAATATATCCGTTTATTTTCTTTGCTATACGATCTATTTTATAGTGCTGTATGGACCATTTTGGAAAACCGTGTTAAGTGTTTGGGAGCAACGTCATCGTGCCAACTTGATGATTATACGCTATGATGATATGAAAAATAATCTCTCCACAGTATTGAAGAAACTTGCTATTTTCCTCGAAAAAAGTTGCAGTGATGAACAAATGCATGAACTTAAAAGTTATATAAGTTTTGGTTCGATGAGGGAAAGATTTGATGCCGAGTTTGATCAAATATCTGAGTTTATATTTAATTGCAAACTGAAAGTCGCGGATACCCACTTCGTTAGAAAAGGAGTTGTAGGAGATCATGCCTCCATCATGACCGAAGAGATGTGTTCAAAATTTGATCATTGGACTAAAGAAAATCTTAAGAATACAGGTTTTGACTTATTGTAGCTTCTGCAGAAGCAGTTCCAATATAATGTGAAAACATTTCTAAAAATAAAAACTAAAAGCAATTATAGTCGTTATTTTTTATGATCACAAAAGTGATCACCTGCAACATCCTTTGCGGATGTTCTGAAAGAATGGTAGTCAACACTTAGTATTTCCTTACCAAAAGGGTTTTTATATAATATTCTAGTGAAACTTGAAATACTGCAAATTATTATCAGAGATCAAACGAATTTTTGCGATGGTACTACCGACATACGACAACAATGCTAAATACGTAATTCACAACAGCATCAATATGAAAACTTATACATATCGCAAATGTTACAAAACTCATACCATCCTAATAGATATATACTTGGTGACAGAAATTGCAACACCAAGAAGGTCTTGGAATATCCGGATGAAATTTGGTAAGAATATTCAGCTATGTTATTGTAATAAATGATCAAAATTTGGAAGAACATTTTTATTAGTTAAACAAAATTTTATAATAATATTTAATAATGTAAGGTGCGACCTCTCTGATTTACACATTCATTTACACGCCGAGGCATTGATCAAATAAAGTGGTTTATCTCGTCTTGAGATATTGCCTCCCATGCAAGTTGCATCTCACGTCTCAAGGCCTCCAAAATTGAAGTAGGACACTGCAAATTTCGCAACCTTCTACCCATTATGTCCCATACATGTTCAATGGGAGAAAGATCTGGAAACCTTGGTAGCCAGAGCAAAAGATGAATCTGGGCCTGCTCAAAGAAGTTCAAGAAAAACCTTGCTATATATGGTCGTGCATAATGGATCTTCGAGCTCTTGTAAGTTTGGCAGAAGATGTGTTCTAACTACCTCTGCAATATACCGTTGTGATGTCATATTGCCTCGAATGAACACCAAGCGAGGTCTGCTGCCATAGGTGATCGCATCCTAAGCCATAACACCCACAGTGCGGTGTACGTGCCTCTCAACTATAAAACGAAGATTCCATCGTTCGCCCCGTCTTCTTCTGACTCTCATACGACCGTCGTATATTCCTAACCAAAATCTAGATTCGTCACTAAAATCAACACGATGCCATTTAAGATTCCAATGAGGTCGTTCATTGCACGATTGTAACCGTTGTTGACAATGTTTTGCAGTCAAGTTGCGGACGATATGATGTTAACCCAAAACTTCGTATTCGGCGACCTTCTTCACTAGACTGTTGGTCACCAACTGCCCGAGTAGAGGAAAATCGTTCACTTAATGCCATTTGTTTTAAGCGACGATCTTGATGTTCATTCGTTCTTCTTGAAGCCCCGGCTCCTCTTTTACGATGTTCCTGGCCATCTTCAAACTTCGCATAACACAATCGCGTTACAGTAGACTGATTTAGATTTACATGGTTAGCAATTTGCCCAAATGAAAAACCAGCTTCGCGCAAACCAATAATTCGACCTCTGTCAAATTCGCTTCATTGACGGCAATATCCTCGTTGCCGTACTGTATGCATGATCAAACAAACAAAACGCGTTGACAAAGGAACAACAACCAAAATAATGTTAACAATGCAAAAGAACAACAAATAATACGAAAAACACAGACCGAAAAAATTAGCAAAAAATTATAACAACTGTCATATGTGACGTTATCACATTACCACTTGATCTCAAAAGTTAGTCAATTATTACTTAATGTCATCCCAATATTAATTAGGAAATTCTTACTCCTTCTTGGTGTTGCAATTTCAATGTCACTGAGAATATAAACTGAACTATAACAATTTAGAGTAAATTTTTTTAGGGAAATGCTGTTACCATATTCTACTTAATTTAGTTTATTTTTTTGACATGTCAATTTTTAAAAGTTTTGATCTTTAATTTTCAGGTTATGCAATCTGTTTTGCTAATTTATGGGAGGGATATTAATAAATAGCTGGCATTGCAACTTCGCCATAAACAAAATCGCAAGCGGCCATTATTACAACCAGTATGTTATTTGCAAATCCTTTCTGTAATCTTCACATTGCGCCTCAATTTTGATAAACTGAAGTATCTACCGGTGATCAAGTAACTGCTTTTGAAATAGTTTTTCGGCAAGACTATGTCAATGTATTAAAAGATCATTGGTCTTAATACGCCATTACAACAAATTGGGTTGTTAAATGTAAGAGAAATAGCACTAACGTAAAAGGTGAATACAATCTTCTGGGACTCGTTTCTACGTCTATTCTAGAAAATGCTAGTATCATGCACAGCTTGATTTTGGAGGGTCAACGAATTGGACTGAAACAGAGTACTCAAGAATTTCCTGCGAATGTGTTCTTCACATTGTGCATCAAGATTTGGGCATGACAAAATTTTCTGTAAAATGGATACCTATTGCTTGAATTCTTATCAAAACGATTTGGTCTGCTTGCCGCCGGTTTTAACAGATCCTTCTAACTTTTTAAATCGTATCTTAGGCAATAACAATTTTTTGCTGGCGGAAAGGAAGATTTTGATGCAATATTCATCGCACGGTGTGATCGGGAAACTGCATGTTTGCGAGCATTACATTTTGGAGAATGCAATATAGACCGCATGACTCCGTCGATGTTATCAGGTATTCGAGTACTACATGGCCTTCCTCGCCTTTTTTTCACAACAGAATTACTTCTCTAAAGTTCGAAACCCATAAAACAATAACTTTATGGTGTGAAACTGAGACACGTCGTTGCAATGTGATAATGAGTACGGAAAGCACGTTGCGCAGCGACCACTGAGCCATTGTTGGAAATGTACACCACAACGGCAAACTCTTGCTGCGCATTTACAATGGTATATTGCCAACTAAAGCTGTATCGACAGAAATTTCCCAACCACTTTGCGACTCCACAACTCTTCTAACGTTATAAATAGGTAGGGATATTTGCCGCAACTTGTATTATGAGCAACGAAAATTAATTAAGCTTAACAATTACTAATTTAGTAGTAGGCAAACACGGAGTTGATGAAATCTATCCTCGCAATAATATTAAAGGTAAAGTGCTAAATGTAGTAAACGATTTATCCCATTACAGTGCATTGAAGTATGCTGGCATAAGATTCAAAATCTACAATAATAAATTTGTAGTTGTTATCCCATACAGATCGTCAGATATAGCTGGTTTACAGTTTTTTTAGTAGCCTCTACCATTTTATATATATTGCTTGATTTTTTTATATGCGGAAATTTCAATGTCAAAAGATTAGGAAACAATAATATAGATTATTTTTTTGAATGATTGAATACGATGGTTGTCCAGAAAGTAACTTACGTTTTGATGATACGGATCTAGCGCCGGAGTTTAAGTAACAGTAGTACGCTTCACTTAGTATGCATCAAGCATCAGATTCGCGTTGCTTCTGTTATGTTCACTGTGAATTTTTAGGATGTGTGTTGCGATGCAAAATCCAGCAAGTTGTGAGGTGCGGTCAGTGATTAGTTTTTGTTGGCAAAAACCATAAACCCATTGAAACTCATCGATAACTTTGTGACGTGTACAGAAACGAAACAATGAGTGAACGTGGAGTGAGGAGGTGGTGCATTATGTTTAAAAATGGCCGAACCATTGTTCAAGATGAAGCGTAAAGTGTTCTTCTAAGCGTTATGACTGGTGGCGAAAATTGATGAAAATATTCTTGAAGAGCGCCGCTTCGCAATTACGGAGTTCTCGTTTAATTTTCCTCAATTTCACGAAATTTATTGCGTGAGATTATGACTCAAAAGTCAGACTACCATAAATTTATGCCAAGTAGCTACCGAAAATCTTGTCGAAAAGACACAAAACAGAGCATGGCAACATCGTTGAAATTTCTCGAGGTTTACGACAAAGATGATTTCTTGTTTTTCAATTGTGTCAACTGGGGAAGAAACTTGGGTAAAACATGTGACTTGTAAAACAAAAAACAATATACGTAGTGGAGATACCCAAAGCCTCCCAAACTACCACGGAAAGCTTTGCATACGTTGTCATCAAGAAAGTTGCATGACGACAGCTTTTTGGGATAGAAAGGGTGTGCTTCCGGTAGATTTCTTCAAATGTACATCGACAATAACTACTGAGAGATGTTAAGAAAAATTGCAAAAGTTAAGAAGAGTAGTCGAAAATATACAATTATATACGTTATTGTTTCTAGACCCCCCATATGGTGTTGTTGGCGAAGTTTTGCATAAAGTTTCGTTAGTAGAATGTGAAAAAATTTTCGGACTAGGAACTAGAAATTTTAGACCTAGGTTTCAGAGGGAGAGCTGATTTAATCAAAAAATTTTTTAACTTTCCATCATTTTCGGTTATACCGGAAAACCGGATCAACTTCCTTAATTTGAATAGTATTCTAAATATTTGTCACGAAAATGTAACTTACACAAAATTTTGATGCCTGGTAGAACTTTGAAACGTAACATCTCCAACTTATAAACGGCGGCCCAGAAATTTTACTCAGTCTCCATTATTCAAAATCAGAAAAGCTGCGCGTTTTAATCAGTATATTTTAATTTCCTATAATTACATTTTGGATATTATTATAATGCAGAATTTGATAGGTAGTTAAGTATAAGAATATGATGAATATACAGTCGGCTCTGTGCGGTCGTGCAAGAAGACGCGTTGGGAACCCCTAGCAAGGCAGTTTAGTTGTCTTGATCTGATGATAGTTTGCTATTTGGGAAATGGTCTTTTATGTTTATTTCCGTTCTTAAGGGCAACATTTACACATAAGAAGAAAATTAAGTTCAAAAATTTGAAAACACTCATGCTGGTATAAAACACGCTAAAACGAATTTTGTGTTAATGCAATATGCCTACTTAATACATTTTATTAAGTTAAAAACTTTCAAATTATAGAAAAAACTTGAACTTTCACTTTTATAATTCTACAGTTTTTCACTAATTTCATAAAACACGTTGGCCATCATTTATGAAGGTAAAATAAGCATTTTTAAAATTTATGTCTTTCAAAAACTAATTGATTTTTTCAATTTACAAGAAATCCATTTTGCAGAAATTTTTGAACTTAGAGTTTTATTGCTTTTGAGTGTGAATATTGATCTTAATAGTACAACTCAAAAGTGATGACTAGCATCATTGGTTATTGCTTATAAATTAAATCTTGGACTTGCTACTTTTTCCAAATTCTAAATTTACTTTTTGTTGTAGGTGCTAATCAAATTTAACTGACAGTTTTAAACGCGGCATTGGAATAATACAATGCAGACTCCTTTGATTAATTACGTATTTACGAGCCTTTATTTGGATCCATTAATTTGAAAGCTTGTCACGTGCACCATGACACACTCAAGAAATAGTGTAAATAATCCTGTATATTGGAAGGCTAAGCCAGTGAGGTCGGGACGGGCGCAGTGATGCTGATGTTACAATACTCGAGCCACATTCTATATGCTTTAGTTGGAATTGAGAAAAATAGAGCAGCGCCATTTGTACATTTGTCATTATAAATATAAAATAAGGGCACTAAAAGCTGCTTATAAGATAAAACACCCTATTTTAATTCCGTAAGGCAAACAGGATTTCTTAACTAAAATGAAATATATAATTGCAGCGATAAATACAAATTAAAGACAGGTCTTCAGTAGTAAAGAAAGGAGTTAATGAGTTAGATGAGGCGTGCAAATTACATTACATAGCGTACAGAGATAGCAATAATTTGAGCGGTCACCATCAGGCAGATAAAATATTAAAGGCGTGGCAGCCGTGTCAAGTCAAAAGTCGCTTCTATTGACGAAAGGGCCGCAGCATTACCTGTAGCTGGAATTATGAAAGTGAAACGTACAACTGGCGTGGATTTTAAAAAGTATAAAAAGAGTAAGAAGCTGTGCAGGAGAACGAAAAGGACAAGGAAAAACGGAGGTAGAAAAATAATTAAATTAGATCTAAATTCTGAAGAATATTGGACTGGCGTCTGCGGAAGAAAAAGTAGAAATGTTAGTGGCAAAGGGGTTTCCAGTTTAATAAAAACAGCTCTAAATATCGCTTGAGCTATAATTAAAGACTCCAGGTAAAATATAAGCTACAAGTACCTTCAGCCATACCGCTGCCTAAAACCGGCGGTATACTTCCCTTGATACCTTTATTTGCTGGACTTTCTGCGCTTAGAACGATAAGTGATGGTGCTGTGGGGATTGCTAAAACTATAAACGATTCAAAGGATGAAAAAAAGCTGTAAGAGGAATCTAGGAGACAATAAAATGATGGAAGCGATCGCCATAGGAAAGAAAGGATCCGGTCTATATTTAAAACCTTATAAGACTGGAAGTGCTCTTTACTTGAAACCTTACGGCTCGGATTTAAAAAACTAGCAAAGTTACCCCGGAGAGCTTTAACTGACTCGGACTTGAGAAAATTTTCAAAGAAACATATTTAAAACTAGAGGTGTGTTTATGTGCGGTAAGTTACCAAATATAAAACCTAGAGTCAAAGAGAGCGGAATTGTTAATTTAGATAGGCAATCCGGGCAGGCAGTCACTGGGTGAAGTATCGTAAAACGTCAATAAAGTATACTATTATGACAGTTTTGGTGATTTAAGACTGCCTAAGGAAATTAATGCTTATTTTCGGGGATGTAAGATATAATATAACTTTAGCACATTCAATTGTGGCCATTTATGTCTCTAATTTCTACTTGATACTTTTACATCGAGAAAAACGACTAATAAGTAAGAGAACAATTGCTAGAAATGTCTTAGTCAATATGTCGATTACGATCAGTTTGGAAGGCGTAGGTAACAGTGAAAGCTACGATTTTTATTCGCCAATTGAATTATTACCGGATCAAAATACGTGTTAGCTCTAGTTTGGCTTTTACGGTTGTAATTCGATACGTTACATTACATGGTAAAGAAGAGATGGCAGGCGGTAAACCAAAAGAAAAAAAACTGAACGAAATCTCTGTGCTGCACGGATCCCATAAAATTGACGAAATTAACGATTATTTACAAAAAGAATTCACCAAGAGAACGAAAACAATTAACAAAAGATAACTTAAAATGATTGGAAGATATAAAAACACTTTTAGATCAACCGAGGAAACATAATGAACAACTAAAGCAAACTGTATCTCGTAAGATATCTCATACAGATGAAATTACAAGAAAGCATTACGGGCTGTAGCTTAGTTCTAGTAGTATTAATAACAACGTGGAGGCTTCTGCTAACATTTTACAAACTAGAAGACGTACTTACACAAGAAAGAGCAGCGGTGCTAGCAAGGGATCGAAAAGCATAAAAAACGAGGCAAACTATGCCGCTTATTTAAACTTGATAATTCTAAACGCGTTCAATACAAGTATTGGAATAACGTGCATGAACTAATCGCTCAGTTACAATTACTATAGAGCGAAAAGCTTGCTGGATATGCTTCGCACCAAAATGAAATTTTGGCGATATTGTAAGAATTGTATAAAGACGGCTATATCGAAAGAATGCCTACATCTAAAGAACTAACTCTCTTGTAATAAAACTATTACTATAAAGTAAATTCAAGTTTACTATATTTAGGCAGTTTCATAATGGACATTGACAACTTCGGTAGGATTTCAAACAGCACCGCATCTAGGATATCGGTAAAGGGCGAACCAGGTGTTGGATATAAATTAACTAAAGACGTCAATTTCGACTTGCAAAATAAAACTTTAACTAATGTGGCAAATCCAACTCAAGATTTGGATGCAACAAATAAACTTTATATTACTGATGAAATCAACCAGAGCATTGGTGATATAAACGCTCAATGAGGCAGTTAGTACATTCTACAGGTGTAGATGTGAAACATGGTTTAGAAGGAAAATGCAAGTCATGTAAGAGGAAGAGGAAGAAAACTGTTAACACTGACATGGAAACAAATTTTATGAATGCACAGGAGGCATTTTTAAGGGAGGTAAAGCATAAGGATCATCTAATGCGCGCAAATATATCAAGATCTGTCGAATATAACATTGAAAAACTTAATGTATATTATTGCATATTAATGCTAGTGTTACGGATACGGAAGAATAGGGAACTGTCATTAGCGTTACAAGAAAGGTTTACTACTATTACTAAAAATATAAAATAATCTACAAACAACTAATTGTAAACGAATTGCATAAGCCCATTAGAAAAAACTTTCCTAGAAGACGCGCAATCGTTAAAGGCTTCCACGATTTATGTCAGTCTAACCTGACTAAATTCCTACCCTATTTAAATAAAACCAACGGCTTTGCTTTTCAAAATTTGCATGGGCAAGACCGTTAAAGTCCAAAGACGGCAAGGAGGTTACAAATGCCATGTCTTTTATTCTGCAACATGATAATGTCAATAACAAAACACATCGTAAGCTTACGAATTTACAAACCGATGCGGGGAAAGAATTCTACAATAAAAAGTTTCCCGCATTGATGGACGCAAATCATTATTCAACTTAAAGCTTCAATGGCGGAATGTCTGTTACGAACGTTAAAAGGCACCTTGTGCAAGAAGTTTAGTTTACGCGGTAATTATAAATGGATAGATATCATAGACAAAGTTGTTAGCGAATACAATAATCAAAACCATCGTACCATTCACATGAAACCTGTAACAATTACTCCGAAAATAAATCTCGATCATGTTTACAGCAATCTAAAATCTTTTAATGTAAATCATCCTTATAAGGCCAGAGACATTGTAAGAATTAGTAAATACAAAAATTAGTTTTGGATAAAGGTTTCATGCTAAATTGGATCGGCGAATTGGTCCGCGTGACTTCAATAAAAATAAGCAATCCGGTTACGTATAAACTCGAAGATATGGATAATTAGCCCATATTAGGAGGCTTTTACGCTCAAGAATTGCATAAGGTGAAATTTCCTGATGTCTATTTTATCGAAAAAATTTTAAACCCAAGGCTCGCAACCGGCGAAGCGTACGTAAAGTGGTATGGTATGAACATCCTTCCTGGTGTAAAATTGACAATATTGTGGCATAATACAGTATAATATTATTCAAATGTAACGTATTTATTCTGTTATTTATCAAATAAGTAAATAATTTGTATTTTACATTAATTTTATTGAAATAATATATATATATATATATATATATATACACACACACACACACACACACACACACACACACACACACACACACACACACACACACACACACACACACACAC
>JAHWXV010649541.1:0-16329 GCA_024586415.1 Phrixothrix hirtus
AACGTGTATTTCCACTAAAATTTTGACATCGAAAATTTTGGACGAAAACAATACTTTCTCTATTCTATATTTCATATAGGTAAGAGAAAGTAAAAAAATGCTTGCATATTCAATAATATGGGTACAAATGTACTAAAAATACTTTGTTTTTATTCTAAACGGATATTGAACTTGCAGAATTAATAAATCAGTAGAAATTGTAAGGGAAACGGTAAAACGTTTTATTTTAAAGAGTAATTAACATTTGAAAGCATTTAATAATCAGCTAGTAACGTGCATTAATGGTGCTCTGAAACCTCGTGCGTCATTCCAAACTTGAATATTCGTTCTACTTCGGTTATGCACTGAAAAACATATGTGGTCGGCCAGTCATAGCTTGTTGAATACACTAGACCAAGTTAAAAAGGCTGACTATAAACTTTAATTGCAAATATTTCGAAAACTATGCAATTTACACACATGGTTTATAAGAATTTTTTATACTAAAAATATGTTGTTTCTGTTTAAAATTATTTGTTTCATCTCAGGTTTTCTTTAATTTATTAAAGGTGTTTTGATGCATCCTGAATAACTGTAGAGCTTAATACAATCATTTAATGACACTTAACCAGCACAGTTTTGTTGTTAAACGTTATACCTCTAAAGCGTAATAAAAATTTGTATAATTTTATGGAAATATCATGTCGTAGCTTTTTATTAATATGTATAAATATTTGCTAATTTAATAATATAAAATTGAAATTCAATTTATGAAAAAATAATAAAGCAAGATAGTGTATGCCAGAAAATCGTTGACCTTTTTATCTAAATTACTGGGCTTACAATATCACAAGAGTAATTTATAAAGACATGAAGTATGTTTTTGCAGAAATTTAATTTGCAGAAATCACAAACTATGTTTTATGACGACATTAACTTGTCTAGCTGTAATCTTGTCAAGCAGATCGACGTCATGTTGAGTTTTAGAAGGGTAATATTTTCTACTAAGCACACAATGCTTCAAGATCATTTATTTTTAATGTTTTGTTCATTTACCTCAGTTTATGATGAATAACATTTACAAAAATTATTTTTAGGACATAAGAACTATGGATTTTACAGATATTATTTGAAAGATAGCTATAGTACAGAAATTTGCAATTTTTTTTATAAATTAAGATGCTTCTAAATTGTTTTATTGGAACATTATCACATTCGATCAAACTAAGAGAATTCGATTTATTATGCTTACTAATCAAGGCAAACTTTGTAATAAATTAGGTCTATTCACCTTTAAAAATATAATTAAACTAACTAAAATAGGTATCTTTGTAAATTTACTGTATTGTATATTAGAAAGCTACGGAGTATAATGCGATGGAATCAAAATTTCTAAACATAATTTTAATAGGTATTTCATTATTACCAAAATACATGGCAATATTTTTAAAGTTTAGCGAATATATTAATACTAATTTAAATTTTAGGGAAGGTAATTAGTACTAATAAAACTTTTTCATTAAACTAACATCTAATAATATTCCTGTTGTATTATTAGAGTAAACTGAAATTTGCACAGATCCATTTTTACAGAATGAGGCGTAAGCAGATTGCTGTAAAGAAAATCGAAGCCTGAAATATGACAGCGCATGAGTATCGAATTACATTTTCTTGTGTTTGTTCAGGCACATTTAGAAAGCATACTAATTTAGTGTACATTTTGAGGTTGTTTATCAAATTAGGCAGATAAATCGTAAAGTCTATATGTTTAGTTACACGCCAATTTTTGAATTATGTATTTTAAAGATTGTATACAAAAAAAAATAAAAATATCAATTTTCATTTTTAGCCCTCACTTCTTCATTAATAAGAATTTTAAAAATCGGGTAAAACTTTCTTAAAGCAACCATATACGAGGTTTGTCTAGAAAATTCGTATAGAACATGAATAAACATTTTATTATACTATTAATTGGATAATTCAACGGCATCCCCTTCAAAGTACTCCCCCCCAAGTAATATATACTTCTGCCAACGTTCCTTCCAATGATGGAAACACCTCTTCAGTTTATCTTCGTTGGTGCTCTTGAATAACCTCGTAGTTTTCTTTCTAATCGTTTCCACCGCACCCAAATGCCTCCCTTGTACCAGCATCTTGCATTCAGGGAACTCAAAAAATCGTATGGAGCTAAGTAGGTCGAATATGGTTATGGTTATTGAATTTTTGGCTAAAAACTCACGACAACTAGTGATGTGTGCGCTGGTGCGTTCTCATGATGCAAAATCCATGAATTGTTCCTCGCCCAATCCTGGCGCACACGAACAATTCGTGCTTTCAACCTCTTTAGTACTTCAACGTAGAACTGTCTATTCACTTTTTGGTCCAGGGGAATAAACCCATAATGCACAATGCCCCTGGCATCAAAAAACAATCACCATTGTCTTCACGTTGGATCTTGCTCTCATGGATTGTTTTGTTCTTGGCTCGCTATGTTTTTCTTTCCATGCTTTGTGATTTCAATTCAGGGTCAAACTCGTAAAACCACGACTCATCTCCGGTTATGATCTTGTCAAGGAAATCTGTTCCTTCTTCTGCATCAATCCAGTCATGGCAGCATTGGTTTTTCGAGTTTTATGATCAGCTGACAAATGCTTCGGAACAATTTTCGCGCACAATTTCTTCATTCTCAAATTTTCTCTCAGAATCGTGTGCACTGTGTCTTTATTCAAATTCAGCTCTTGCGCTAGGATCCCGAGAGTCATCCGCCTGTCTTTAAGCACGGAATTTTCCAGGAGAGCGACGTTCTTATCAGTTTTTTAAGTGGAAGATCGTCCGTACCTTTCATCGTTTTCCACGCACTCTCGACCTTCACGAAATCGTTTCACCCACTTAAACACTGTTGGTTATTTAAAAGCATTATCTCCATAAACTGCCTTCAAATCTTGAAAGATTTGGGGTCCATTGTTACCAAGTTTTGTGAGTAACTTGATGAGGAGGCGCTGTTTCTCGCTATCAGAAATTTCCATGGGGACCGGGGTCTGCGAAAGGTGTAGAAATAAAGAGCAGTAAAACTATTTGACTCACTCTCTAGCTGTACGGGCGTCTATTGGGGTTCAGTTAGGATGTGACCCGAGGGGAGGGCGCTCTGTTATGCGCCCACTCTCATTCTGCGAACAACAAGACGCGCACCATACGAATTTTCTAGACAATCCTCGTACGTGCAATTGCGTAGTGTGATCGGATTTTTTACAAAATGTTTCCCTTTTAAGTAAAATAATTAATCTTAAATTTTATTTCTATCATGTATTTCAGGAAAAACTGTTTCAAATTCAGAATTTAACCTTGTCAAGTATTAACAGCTCAAAACTTTCTTCAATTGCAATTTTCTCTTTAAGGTGCGTATTAAATTGCAAAATTTGGTACAATATTTTTTAGAGGATTTAAAATTTCTAGTTGGCTAAATTAAATAGTATTTTCGGTACTATAAAACCAAAAGGGGTAGTTAGTTTGGCTGTCAATGTGACAATTTGTACAAAATAATGCAGAAATTTTTTAACGTTACAAACGGGTCTTGCAAAATATAAAAAATACTCACAATTTTCAATAAAAGTAGATTTGTGAATTATTATAATTAACTTTATAAGTAGACCTATCCCAAATCAGTCAATGATCATACGTTCATATTTCAAAATTTTACATAAACAATTATGTAATGTTTCACGAAAAATTTTCATACTTGACTTGTTTTACTGAAGAATGCATTTTTTATATAATTTAAACTTAACGTATGGTAGGGTATTTTAAAAAAGTGTGAATGTTTTACAAACCATAAACTGTGTATTTTTGGATCAATTAGTTTCTTAAAAGTATTGTAATTAAAAATTACAGAAACACGAAGAAACATTTATCCCCTTACATTATGAAAGCCACCGGAAATTTCTATGGTGGCTTAAGCAATTGGTTAGTAAAAAATGGAAGTTTGCTTGAAAGTGTGGAGTCACAATTCGAAATTTCAAGAAAACAGGAACTGCTCCCAATAAGCATTTTTTTTGTAAAATGGTTCAGAGGTAATATAAATACATGGAACCAAAAATTTCCAAGTTGTTCGAGGCCCGAAATCTTTTTTTAATTAACATTTTTTAAAAACTGTTGTTTTTTACGATCTCTCACGTAGTTTTTTGCGAATATCGCAAATTGTATTCATTGTACAGGAAGCAAGAAAATAAAAATCTCTTCGGCGTGAAATTTTCTACATAAATGAGTTATAGTAGAGTCCGAAATCTTACAACATAACCTCAACAAATACCAACTGGTGTGGTAAATTTTCGTTTTTCTTTTGTATGGTTTTTCCTCTTATGGAGATAATTAAGTGAACCAAAACTCAAATAAAAATATTAATTAAAACGACCGTAATGCTTTTTTGAAATTTAAAATTAGTGAGTTTATAAATTTGGTGCAAAGTATGCCGGCGTAATTTTTGTTGTAGAGTGTGTGTTGCTTTCTATTCTTTAAGATAATGGTAAATAATATTGTCAAAACGTATAATAAAAGAAATTTAGTTTTCTCTCGTTTTTTTGAATAAAAATCCAATGTTTAAACAATATACAGTTATTTTGTATAATGTAATGAATTATGCAATATATAGGTATGTTCAAAGTTATAGAGATAAAACAGAACTCGTTTTTTTATCTTAGGAAAAAATTCAGGGAGTTTCGATCAATTGCCTCAGTTGTTACGAAAATATAACATTAGGTTTACATTTGCGGAAACGCTTTCTCCACATTTATAATAATCCTAC
Organism: Phrixothrix hirtus; assembly: GCA_024586415.1. Classification (NCBI taxonomy): domain Eukaryota; kingdom Metazoa; phylum Arthropoda; class Insecta; order Coleoptera; family Phengodidae; genus Phrixothrix; species Phrixothrix hirtus. The sequence goes on from JAHWXV010649541.1 coordinate 4,778, forward strand.
TTGCATTCAGCTTGTGTTGAAACTTCAGATATGCCCAAAATATACTTTCGCACGTGTAATTAAAAGTATTATTATGAATTGATCAGCATCGAACATGCGCAGGAGTAGGCATACATCATACATACATCTCGCAGTTGAAATGCAACTTTTTCCACTTGTTGCATGATATACTATTCTCTTGCTGCAGGGAAAAACAACTGATTTTGGTTATTTTAGATATGTCGATTCCAAAAATATACAGCTTTCATTCGTATCAGCTCTAGTTTTCGAAATAAAACATATTTATCAAAAGTGTAAACATTGTAATAATTCTGTATACTCTACATTATAACTGCAATATATTTATTATAAAACTTCCTGGATTCAGCAAAAAGACCTATTTAGCATTCTGAGCAAATACCTATTCTAATATTTAGCAGTCTATCTACATTTCCAGAGGATGATATCGAATCTTCATCTGACCAACTACAGAGTAATAGATTTTAAAGGAAATTCAGCACACCCCTAGCGCTTTTTTCAAGAAGAGATGAATGATTTTCCAAAGGAGTCTTTAGAGTTGCTGGTCTCCAAACTAAAGGAAAAGAATCTTTCTTATCCGGGCACCACAATTACATGCTACTGTAATAGAGAAAAAGATATTTTTCAATTTTTCTCTCAGGAAGATAACATGGTTTTTCGTAATGATATTAAAGTTAGAAAAAATAGGTATACCATAGTACACACCAGGTCAGTGGCGCCTTTCTACCGACAGTTCCAAATGCAGTTTAAAGTGCGTTCTTCTACATAATGATAACAAATATGGAAGTATACCGAATGGTCATTCTACAAAAATGAAAGCGGAACATAAAATAATATCGCTAGTGCTAAAACATATCAAGTATGGTGAACATCGGTGGGTTTCTGTGTTGATTTAAAAATGGTGAACTTCCTTCTGGGACAGCATTGTGGCTATACAAAGTATCCTTCTTTCCTGTTTCTTTGGGACAGCAGGGCTAAGGATCAACATTGAATTAGAAGAAACTGGCCTTCTAGAGATGCTCTAGTTCAACGAAAAGCTATGGTAATTAATGAAGCGTTGGCCGAACGAGCGAAAATCATATTTCCTCCCTTGGATATTACACTAGGATTTATGAAATAATTTGTAAAGAATTGTCTTCGTTTTGAATGCTTATTCAGTAAATTCCCACTTAGCACAGAAGAATTGAAAGCCGGATTAGTTAATGGAGCTCAGATAGGGCAACTTATAAAAGGTTCGCGTTTTACAGAATCAATGACTGAAATTGTCCCTATTGCATGGTCCTTTTTTGTTACAATTGTGCAAAATTTTTTTAAAGACAACAAATCGAAAAATTATCAAGATATAGTGGAAGACATGTTTAAGAATTTTGACAAACACGGCTGTCTTGTGAGCATTAAGATCCATTACTTCCACAGCCACTTAAACCGTTTCCCAGAAAATCTTGATAACCTTAGTGACGAACAGGGGGAACGGTTCCATCAGCATATAAAAACTATGGGAGTGACATATCAGGCCAGGTAGGATAATTGCTGATTACTGCCGAAGTCTTCAAAGGGACCGCCCCTTTAGATCATTTGCAAGAAAATCATTTAAAAGGAAGTTTTTAGGTGACGTCGGATAACAACTTTTTGCTGTAATACTGGTTAGGTTAAGGTTTATGCCAGCTAGCTTCCATAATAATTTTTGTAAAGCATTTATTGTACGATATATGTCTTTTTTTCATTCATGTCTTGTTTTTTGATATATGGGTACCTACAAAACTTAAATTAGCTTCTATCTTAAAAATATAATTTTTTATCGTATTTTCTATAAACGATCTGATTGAGCAAATCCGTGGTTATTTTTAGGTTTAGCACACCCAAATTATATAGATACAATAAAAAAATGTCCCGTAGTAAGTTATGTGTCGACCAGTGTAGTTTATAAAGTCTTTATTATTACTTATTAATAAAATATCATCCACATATAGCAATAAATAACAACGTATGCTCTGCGTAAGAAATACGAAAAAACAATAGTCAGCCTTTAAGCGTTTAAAATATAAATTTAACATAAAAGTATTAACTACTAATTCCTTGTTTTAAACCATAAATAGCTTTATTTAGAAGGCACACTTTGTTCGTATAATTGTAACTAATTTTAGCTAAACCTTCAGGAATTTTCATATAAACCTTTCCTTTTATGATACAATTTAAAAGAGGATTTTTAACACCTAGCTATTCAATAAACAAATTGTGATTAATACGTATTGATAACAAAACTCTAAATGTTGATAGCTTTGCCACAGGTGTATGGATTTGTAATAAATCAGTAACACCTTGTTCAAGCCTCTGGCTACTAAGCTTGTCTATAGACCTTCATCATTATCCTTTGCTCTAAATACCCATCTATTATAAAAAACTTTTGTGGTTTTTCAACCAACTCCCACGTTTTATTAACCCGTAATACATTTAATTCGTTCTTAATGGCCTTTTCCCAATGGCCCCATTTTGAGCTCTTTCTTGCTTCAGTATAAGATTTGGGAATATCATAACTATTACTTAATAGGGTTAGACAACCAAACTCTACTTCATAATTTATGAGACGGAATGGTAATTTTGTACTTATTTTCGATTTCTCGTTGTCCTTTATTGAACCAGACTCTTCAATTAGTGAATCTACCATTTCGTCAACTACTGAATCTACCATCTCTTCAACCAGTGAATCTACCATTTCTTCTTGAACTTTACTCCTTTCATAATTTCTATTCCCAACTAGACTTTTATTTTCACTATTAAATAGCTTTGGATTTGTTTTCATCATACAAAAGTTAACTTCATCAAAAATTACTTTTCTGCTATGAATAAATTTGCTCTCTTTCTCATTTAACATTCTGTACCTACTTTTTGCATATCGTATAAGTCTACATTTTATTCCTTTATCGTCTAATCTAGTTTGAGTGTATCAGGTATCCTGGCATAAGCTATACAACCAAAGAATCGCATATTTGACACGTTTCGTTTTCTTTTTAGCCATAGTTCATAGGATGTTTTATTTTTAATTAAAGAATATTGTGTTCGATTTGTTATATATGCAGCCGTAAGTACTGCTTCTTCCCAATAACATTTATTCATACTTGCTTGCACACTCATTGCTCTTGCTATATCGGTTAAAGTTTGGTTCATTCTTTCAGCTACACCGTTTAACTGTGGAGTATATGGCGGAGTATACAATATATGAACGCCATTTTCTGCACAAAAATCAGTAAATAACTTTGAACAATATCCGCCACCATTATCATATGTAAGTTTTGCTATTTTTCTGCTACAGAACAACGCTGTTACTTTAGCCTCAATTTTTAAAACACTGAAAAATTTCATCTTTAGATTTGATAACATAGAGCATTACAAACCTTGAATAATTGTCAAAAAAGTTAAAGTATCGATTATAATTGGGCGAAATAGGTATAATAGGCCCACAAATGTCCGTATGAATTAATTCTAAAAGTTGCCTTGATCTACTACTTGTGGAATAACACGGAAAACATTTCTGTTTTGATTTTAGGCACACTACACAGAATTTATTATTTTTACTAATATTTAAGTTTAAACCGTTAACTAAATGAGAAAATTCAATATAAATTACTTTATATTGAGAGGTGATGTATAAATTGAGTTATACAGCTCAAACTGCGTAATTGTCGATAGAAACTTATTTTAATATGAAGAAGTATGATATAATCATATGCGAGAACAGTTGCATTTTAGAAAAAATTTCCCTCGGGCGGAAACGAACCCGCGATTTCTGGATAGATCCTAGCCACTTTACCATCTAAATTTAAATTATTAATTTTTAACAATGAGTCATAATTTAGATGACCATATCTTTTACGCCATAATTTATCATCTAACTTAACTACCGAGTTTGCATTATTGGTGCTATTCAAAGTTTTGAATTTTAATGTACTCGTATATAGGTTATCTATGCGTTCACCCTGTGCAATCTTTATTTCTTAATAAAAATAGCACCATTAACAGATACTATTGCAAAACCTGTTTTTTTTTTATTACTGAAATAGATAATATATTTACTCTTAATTCAGGAACACAATAGTATATTGTACATCAAGGGACTAAAGTGATTTTTTTTAATCCCGAGAGGGATTAAAAAGCATTTTTAGTGTCAAGGTATATACATTATTTATTGCACCTTCGAAGGTCGAAGAAAGTAAAATTGTATGACTTTGAAATTGACAGATCATTCGATTTATTAATGTATGCTTTACGGAAAATCCTATTTGAATTTAATTTACGAAGCGCTATAGAAACGCCCTTCAGCAATATGTAATTTTGATTGGTTAATTTTTGTTATTGCTGTGGTGAGTGGGATTAAATTTACTTTATCTCCCTTGGGACTAAAGTAAAATTTAATTCCTTTGAGATTAAAAGTAATACTTAGTCACGGAAACAAGTAACTAAAAGTGGCGTTTTAGTCACATAGACATGTATGGGATGCGACCGGTAGGCGGCTAAATGATTTATTGCCACCTTCAAACAACTTGCACAATTTTTGTCTACGGATTCAAAAAGGTTGGAATAATATTGATATTGATCACTTGATTGATAGCAGGCCATGTCGTCTAAATGACTGCATAACAATCGTGGCGGAGCAATTCATTATTGAAGAAACCTTTTTTATTTCATTTCTGTTCCTTTGTTTTTAAACTTTAATTGCTCGTTTGTAGTGATAAATTACATCGTTTGTAAATATTTCACTAAAATCGCTCAATTAATTTTAGTTTTTTCGTTTTTCATGGAAGACAGTATATGTTATAAGAACTATGTTGTTTAAGTCGGCAAGTACTGCAGGACCAGCTTGTCTAATAGTTAATGTATTTGCCTCTGAACCCAGCGGTGTGCGATCAAACCCGAACAGGGTCGCTAAATGTTTCAGTCGAAACATTTAATAAACATGTCTTCTACTTGGATAATGAAACAAGTTCATAGACCCCGTGTCAATTTTATGTTTGGTACGCTAAACGTTTCTACTGAGATAGAACTCCTTCAGGTTTGAAAAAATTATAACAGATAGCGAAAACACTACGGCATAAATATCGCGATAACGTCGAACATTGCTTCTTTATAGTAATTTTGGCCCGCGTCTTGCACATTAGTCTAATGAGTTCCATAAGAAATAATGCTCGACGTTTTTACAGCGTTTCTGTCTTTTTGTCGACAGTTTGTTACCGGCTTAAAACGTAAACAATCTAGCGGACTTATGAGAACTTTTAAAAATACGCTTCTAAATAATGCCGGATCTCATCACTATGCTCAACATGGATCGCCCGTTGAATATCCCACGTATATCTTTAGATGACAGAGTGCATGTAATATAATATACATAAAGATACATAATGGAATTTTATAAATATTTAGCAGCAGAACAGATAATCCAAGTATAGATCCTGAAAGTGGACGATTGGTCGATATTAATTATGCTACTAAACAGATAAGTGCAATATCGAAACATCCACTTTTTGATTTGCACATTTAGCGATATGGAGATTATAAACGAGCACAGAAGGGGGTTGAAATCGAATATTTTGTTTCGTTGTAAAATGTGCAACGGGCAATAGTGTCATTACTATTATGTTTTGTATTTTCAGTAGATTTTCCTTACTAGACGTGTATTATTGGTGCGAGAACAAAGAACATTTTATTTATTGGGATAAGAAACAAATACTGTACAATGTACATGTGATCGGAGAGGACGAATATTGCAAGTTTTAGTCACAAATGCTTTAAGAACTGTAGTAGTACTTCGGCTAGGATGGCGGCCGACATTATAGGGGAGGGCTTCAAGAAAATCATTAAAATTTAGTGTTATATAACATCAATTAATTGGCGATGACGACAGCAGTGTGAGTAGGAAGGTTTTTGAGGCACCACCATACGCTAATCATCTTATCGAAAAAATAGACCTTAAAAACAATCTTCTGCGCATTTTTTCAAAAAATTACGCGAAATCTGTGGTAAGTTATTGAATTATATGAAATGAATATAGCAGATTCCTAATTAAGAGATTTAGTGGAAGAAAGCGCAGCAATTCCAAAGTAAACCGTTTCGTGCTAGTCTACGAAAAATTGTCAAGAATAATACTCAAAGATTGCAATATTGTATTACTTGCGCCATTCAATATATGATGAACGTAAATTTCTTTTTATAAGAGAAAGTGCAGAATCTGTGCAAGGACTTAAAAAATGCTTATTTACATATATTAAGTGAACATAAAGATTGACAAAAGACTGAATATCATATTTCTTGTGCTCTTTTAGTAGTTCCGTTAAAAATCATACACCTATCATGGAAGACTGTGGTCTACTAGAGGACGTTCTGTGTATCAATAGTTCCACTGTCACATAAAAGTATTTCCACAGAATAGCACGTAACATTTATGGCCAATAATATAATTGCCAACATCCAAAAACCGAAACCAGTTTGTAAAAAGTTTTCCTTCCTGACATTGATTATGGTCCTGAAGCTAACACTGATCAAAATCTTTCCAGTGAGTAATACAAAATAAAGAAAAATAAAATCCTGGAATTCCTGAAGAAAATTAATAAAAAAATACAAGATATTGACGAGCAAATTCGGGGTCAGGCCAAAAGTTCACTATGAATACAAGAACGCCAGGTTTGCTTGTCGCCATCTCATTTTGGCGAAATTTGTAGGATGCGAAAAGTCACATCCCGCGCGAAAAGAGTCAAAACCTTGCTTCTGGCAATAAAAACATTTGCGTAAAATTTTCAGCTAAAACTACGTCACATTTATAGAGTATCGGATTGGAATGACATTAATGATTTGTGGAATGGCTAGTTCCTATTGGGCCCTACAATTTATAACCAAGAAGGAAAATATTTGCATTCTCTACCATGTATGCAAAACGCCTTTTGTGACTCAAGGCTGAAGTATATTTAGTGGTCTGGAATAACCTTTGGTTACTTCTATTTTTCGTGTTTTTTGTTTTAATTTAATCAAAATTATCGAGCACTCAAATATCATTCCGCTTGCTATAATAGATAAATGTAAATACCACTCCTGCTGCCAAAGAAAAACAAACTAGCTTTGTCATTGCAATAATAAAATGTCATGTCATCTATTCGGACTAAGATTGACTTTCACAAGGAATGACTACATAATATTTTCAAATTGTTAATTACGTAAGTGTGGATTTTTTATTGATTGGGAACATTTCTTTCTTCGCGCTAGTTCTAATGGTCTAATTGGTGATCTTGGAATAGTGGCAGATAAATGCTTAAAGTCTGAGTTTAGTACAGATGGTGAAAGTACTCATTAGAAAAACTTAAAAAAATGCCTTAAATGCTATTTATATCATGCCATCATGTAAATTTCCGTTCCCAGTGGGCTATGAAAAAACATTGATGTCCTAGCTTAATCCATTCCCAGTAACAATTATCTGTCAAATTGACAGTTTAAATTTGTCATATTTTACAGAACGGTTTTGAGAATTTAAAATGAAGAGTTCACAAATACATTGAATGCAATGGTTATCATTTCGTACATTTATTATAAATATTGTAAACAAATTTCCTATTTTAATTCTTCGCCCAAAATTTGTTATCATATAATTTGCAGGTTATGTATTGCCTTTGATTGACGTGCGTGTGTATAAGCTACGATCTACGGAAAAATTTCATGGCCCGCTGGGAGCTGAAATTTAAATGATCGCATGTTATAGTGTTTTGTTACATTAGAAGAAAAATATAGAAATATGATAATTAAGTATAACGTTACTTAGTAGTTCTTATGTGAAACCAAATCTAGTAAGGTTAAAGCTCCGTTCGATATTTGCCATAATTGTTTTCATAGTCGTGAAGTATTAAAAATAGATTTATCTAAAATAAAATTTCTTTTTATATAAGTATTTAATTACATATTAATTTTAAAAATACAGGACGAGGAATAAATTTAAATAAATAATTTTAATATCTTGGAATTTTTGCAGTACTTACATTTGAAATTTATTTGAGAAAAGCACAAAACAGAACCATAAACTAATTTGACACAAAATATTGTTTTTTTTGTAATAAGTACAATGTATAATTGAATGTAGGTCATTACTGTTACGTGTATGCGGTAAATTTTTACACGAAAATTTACAGTTTTGTTTTGGGTTAAGTTAAAGGGTACATGCTATTTGCAAGGAAACGGTTTTAATTGAGAGACAAAATAACAAAACAAAAAAAATCGCCGATGTCTTTTTTTCCTTAGAACTTTTAATATTGGTACTTTTATGGGAATGAAGATACTGTGTATTTTAATATTCCATTTGTAATTTCACATATATCTTTGATTCTCTAAGAATTGGAAATATCTTGAAAAGTTATGTTTTTAAGTATAACGTATTTAGCTAAAAGATAGGCAATCCTTTCTAGAAAAAGTTATATAAAAAATTAGTGCTACAATTTAAAAAAATTAAAAATGTTATTTCCGCTAAATACGAATATTGTATAGTATTGATTACATAATTTATCAGTGGCTTCATCTACTGGAAATATTTAGCTTAGTATTTCATAATACAAAACAGGTAATGTTCGTTTAGATAACAAAAATGTAAAACAAATGGAACGTATTTTTAAACTGGAATAAGGTATTCTGAATTTGTCATTTTACAGCAATCTTCAATTTGTGAAAGTTTTTAAAACAGCAATGCGTATTTTTGCAAAACAATTAAAAACATCATGAAAAATGTTAGTTCAGTATAGGGCATAATTAACAAAAAAATCATATAATCTTGCGTAGAATATCTTTAAAGGATAAACTATACGGGTGCTATTTATGAAAATGAAAAACAGTCGTTATACAAAATTATAATAAGCAGTGTAAAGTACAAGCCTCTAGATATATCAATGTTTTTCTAAAAATTATGGTTTAACTTAGAAATCTATTGATTTGGGCTGCAATAATCCTGTACTAAAGTAAAGCTCTTAACAGGGACTATTTAAAATAGCGCAAATATATCGGAAATTCTATTTAAAAAAACTCAAGTATAAAATATTAAAGTGAAATATCTTCTGTTTTTTCACGTTAAATAAATACCATTCATAAATCTTGGAGTAGTTTCTATCTGACTCTTTTTACCTCTATTTTTTTAAATTCGCAGTGTTACAATTATAAATTTTATTTAAACACCAGTTGGTAGGTGTTGCAAATATATTTAAAGAAATTAAGCTTTAAAAATAACGAGAATTTAGATGCATTCCTTGTCTTGTATTAATTTATAATTATTTTTCATAGGAAGACATGAAATGGATGAATTTAGACTAAACCAATTTTGTCAGCTACGTTATTTTTACCTTGACCTTTCCTTTTTTATCTTTACAACAATATAGTTTTTAACTTATGAAACTTATATTTATTTAACTGTTTAAATAAACTTCAGATAAAGCATTAAAGGTGACATGCATTAAATAAAAGCGAATTCGATTTAATTTCTGCGTTATGAGATTGCTTTCTTGAAAGTAAAAGTTTAATCTTGGCACCTACCTATAATAAAGCACAATAAAGAATTGGCTTGAGCTTTTATTATCGTCCGTTGCTTGATTAAAGTTGCTTTAGTGCCATACACAAAAGTTTAGAATCTCTGTTTAATTTGTAACTTTCTCTTTATTGTACTTACGTTAAAGATTATATAACGTGCCTAAATTTTTAAAATTATTATCGTTATAAATAATATTATGAATGATTCCAAAAACTATTTGAAATAAATAATCCTATTTTATGTATATTTCATTGTTTGTGAACAGAAATAAGTTTACAATATTAAACCTTTCACGAAAAGATGAAATTTTTATTTTAATGTCAATAATCTTTGTATATACTAAAAACATCTTATAAAAAGCAGTTTTTCTAAAGAATTGAGTAATATTCTTTACAAGCACTTCAAATTCATGTTTATTCCTGGTATTAAACATTTAGGGGTTAATCTCCTTTGTGATAAAGGATTCTAGTACTTAGACCATACAATAGTTCTGACTTTTATCTTTATATATAGTGCAATAGAAAATACTTTTATAATATTAAGTAAAATTACTTCTATAGGTCTAAATACGAAGGGTATTTCAAAAACCGTATCGTGAGTTTTTTAGATTTTACATTTTTTCAAAATCTTTGGCATTTTTATCAATGCAGCTCTGTTTCGGAATTAACAAGAAAATTTCACTAAACGTTGATAATAACTCATCATCGTTTGAAGATGATTCAATTTTTAATGGTTTTTCCACAACAAACAAGAATCACAACGAGCAAAATTTGGATTGTAAAGAAGGGTGCTCGATAAGTTTCAACATAGTTTGGTTTAGATATTTTGTTGCTAAAGTTGTAGATTAGGTTATTTGTTCATTATGTATTTTTTGTATGCTTATTTTAGGTATTGTATACCTGTTGGCATTTCTAAATAAATAAATAAGTAAATAAATAAATAAATAAAGTTATTATGTTGGCGCATTAGCATGATATAGAAATCAATAATCAGGTCAAAACCTTTGAAGAACGTTTGTAAGTGCTTTCAAACCTAGAACGTGGACAAATTTCGGCGTTTTCTTTGTTTCCCGATGAAAACTGCAACCGTTCTTTTAGCGATAGAACCAGTTCGTTCTTTGTCTCTAAATATTCACATTCTGAGATTTGATTGAAACGTAATGATAAATTCTGCTTTCATCACCTGTTGTTACTGTAATATATGTCTAGCTTTTCTAATCTAAAGTTTTCTGAATGTGTTTTAACACCAATTTACACATTTTCTGTTGTTAGCAAAAGAGACACACACAATGCACAAACATTTCTAATATTTAAATTATCACCAATTCATGTATAATATGTTAATTTTCTGTTATGCCCTTAGAATAGCGATGTTTCTCTAAATTACATTTCCTTTGAACCAGTTTGTGGTTAATTGTAAATAGAAAACATGGCGCGTGTGTATTCTAAACACCAATTTACTCTCAAAAATGAAAAATTATCCTCAAATGCAATACTAATTTCATTAAAACATTATCGAATTGTTAATTACAGTATTAAAATTGTGGTATAAAATAGTGTAATAATTTCTCGAAGTCGAAGTTTCTATCTCGCACTCTTTACATTTCAATTTCTAAATCACAACTATCGTCAGCACGTCGACCTGCGATAGTACTACGCGTCTTGAGTACCCCCACCCTACGGTCACAGTCAAAAGTACTATAAAGTACTATAATTTCAAAGAATTATCCTTCATATACATATATAGCACAGAATAAAAAGACATGCCTCAACTAGCTTGTAAGCAGCTGTTCTAATTAATTTATTGTCCAAAAATTATATCTCAAACAACGAAATGATAAGAATATGAACTTCAAAAAATCATATTTGATCGTTTGGGGCTTACTGCGGTCGGTAACACATTCTAACCCTACTGGCCATGCTTCTAATGGGATAATATATATATATATATATATATATATATATATATATATATATATATATATATATATATA
>JAHWXV010649611.1:0-13684 GCA_024586415.1 Phrixothrix hirtus
AACGTGTATTTCCACTAAAATTTTGACATCGAAAATTTTGGACGAAAACAATACTTTCTCTATTCTATATTTCATATAGGTAAGAGAAAGTAATAATAAAATAAACGTAATTCATACATATTAAATCCATCAAATATTATCCAGCCACGACGATCAACTATAGGTTTGGGAAGAACTTTGAGAATGCTACTGTCTAGTACGTGATCTATATCATCGGCAACTGGCCAATAAAACTTTGTCATTTGTATCTAGCAAATTTAATGAGCCATTTGTCATCTTTAGTATTATCAATAATATGGCCCACAAAATATTTAACTGTTTTCTTGTAGCATATTCTACTAAAATCCATTTGTTAATTTCAATAATTGTGTCACTTTTGCCTTCACTTGTAGTCATTTCAAATTCTTCAAGAAATTCAATGTCATTATCCGAGTCTTTATAGAAAACATTAGTTTCACCATTGAATGAAAAATTCTCCTGAAGTGTGGTTTTCTTCATTCTTTTGGAAGTATCAGATACACCAGCATTTAGTAAAACGTCATTATGTTATCACTTCGGCACAAGTTGCTACTTTTCTTTTGGATATGTTATCAGGACCCTTTTCTTTGTTAAACTGTGATAAAAGCAATTCTTCAAATGTTACTTTTTCTAATGTTTGACGATTGAGATTTGACGAATTTCTATAGGTTCGTTAGGATTGTGACAGTTAGAATCTTTATTCTGATTTTCCCAACGCTGTAATTCGTCAGGAGGAAGGTTTTCAGGGCGAATTACTTTTGCATTAAATGGACATATTCCAGCCTTTATGAAACCATTTGCAATAATATCACTTTCCAGGGACATCCATGTCTCTCCAAGTAAAAGCTCAAATACCTTTTTGGAAAGCCTTTGTTCAATGTACTGTCTCTGTCACCGCAATAGTTTTTCATCCCATCGTGACTTTAATGATTTATAAACGGATATATCTATTGATTTCAATGGATAGCTAGTGTGAGGTGGAAGCTTTAAAATAGTAATCCTTTCAGCTACAGCTACCTCCACAGCTACAGGTCCTACATGTGTACTATGCCCATCATATATCATTAACACTGTTCTCTCATTACCAAATGTTGGAATAAGAGTCTCTTTGAGATAATTTAGGAAAATGCTAGAATCGATTCATCCTTTTTTACTTGCTGCATAGACATTACCAGGATAACCATCCACTGGTCCCATACACTGCTTTCCTTGTATACAATTAATGGTGCAGCCTTATCACATTTTGCATTAGCAGCCAGCAACACAGTTGTACGCTCTCTTCCAGGGAAACTTATGATACAAGATGACGATTGTCCTTTCAAATCCACTACTTTGCTTTTTGTAAACTTAATATGTCAAATGATTTCTTTAATAAGTTAAAATAGCCATAAATTATGAATGGATCCGTCGCTTCTTTACAAGCATATTCTACAGCTTTATACTCGAATTATAATGTTTTTTGAAATTTAAGAACCAATCCAGTCCAGGAAAATTATTCTTAAAGGGTGTTTTCAGGTTGTTATTTTTAACATGCCTTCCAACAATTTCAGTTACTTCTTTACGGGTCCGACCAAAACTCCATTTTTCCATAACAGCTAAACCCTTTACAATCTTCTGCTCAACTTACAAAGGTAAGGCGTTGGGCTTCCTTGTCTTGCTGCTTATCCTGACCTTTGTACCCTTACATCGGGTATATACAGTACCAAATGGAATGTTATAGGTCTTTTAGGCTCTATGGAAAGTCGTTCGATCTGAAACTACCTCATTAATTACCACTTTGAAACCATGAGGTGTGTATTTGCCATCAGCTACCGGTTTAGGTTTACCTACCAATTCCAGTGTGTCTAAAAGTAATGGGGTAAATGTAATACACACAAATTCGTGGGCCTAATGGAATATATTACAAATACCCCTCATGCTCGTCTTTGTAGCAGTAAATATAATATATACATAAAACATAAAAATTACAAATAATATTTGAAGTTAATGCATTCACATTTACTTACCTTTTAACACTATATAGTAATATGTTAACAGTAATATATTTTTTATGATTTTTATACTCAATACTCAGAGCTGACTATACACCTGTTATAATAATGTAACGTAACTAGTGAATTGTTTTACAATGTTTATTTAAATTCACTAAAATTATAATTAACTATATACACTAATTTATTTAAATATTTATTACACAATCCACTAACATCAGAAATTTGTATTTTCATTTATGTATGTTTATATTTATAGCAGTAATGCACAGTACAAGATTCTAACAAAAAACTCCTAGGAGAATTTAATCTGCTACTTATATATAAAAGATATATTCTAGAACAATACTCTAGAAGATTTCCAGTATATTACTCACACTAATGATTTAATAAATTGTAACGCTATGACTCATTGCTTACCTAATTGAACTGAGAGATATAAATTACTGCAATGAGTCATTTGGGGATTATATCATCTATTTTATTCTAGAAAAAGGCATTCGATGTTTCTAGAACCTTCCATCAAATTTCTATTGTTCCTAATTTTCGTTACAATAATAATAATCATAATAATAATATTTATTGTCCAATAGATTATATCCAATTACAAGACAATTATATAATCAAAAAAAATATTAAAATGCAATACGAATTATGACAAAATCAATTTCTTGCTCTTAATGCTGGTACAAGTACAATATTATAGATGATTAAATTAAAAATAATTGAGCTAAATTAGAACATAAAAAATAATTAAATGGATATTAGAAATTAAATTAGATTAAGGCTAATAGTAAATAATAAATAGCAAATAATAAACCGTAAACAGTATATAATTATGCTAAAATATTACACAATTAAATTAAACTCTAGATTGAAGTATTCAGTCAATAGGCGTTTGCAAACTATTATGATTAATGTCAGCGACACGTTGGAGTGTGTTATACGTACGGCATAGAGTTGAGAGCGGTGATTGAAAGAGTACATGGGTACGGTTGGTGTATAGTATGATATAGAGTTTAGGATGTCATATGTTATTTTTAGCAGTATTGCAAAATAGTCATGTCGATAAAACAGATTTTGCCCTTGAAAACTTTGATGTAGGATATAATACTTTTCTGGTTATTACAATAGCCCCATTATCACATTTACCCCAACTGACCTTAGCGCATTTTCATAACATTGAAATTTTGAATGTGATAATTGAAATTAATTAACACTATATATGACGATAAATATAAATAAAATAGAATAGAATATTATATTAATTTTTACTTATACTAAGTCTTGGTTGTTAGCTCTTTATTAGTCACACATCTATATTAAATATACATGCGGCAGTTTTTGTACCATATTTTAAAAACAAATAGTACTAAGGTCCTTAAATTTCAAGTAATCCTTAATCATTGTATTTTTAAACCCGTTCAAGAAAAGCAACCCAAAACTTTCATTTTAATTGTAGTTGCTGTCGTAAAATCACTCAGGTAAATGGATATGTATATAAACAATACAGCGTGCCTAAATACATTATTTTTCAAATTTTAGTTGTGTTAAAGTTTTTGTAAGAGTTTGTCCTATTATCTATTGGTAAAGCTAGTTTTTATTATTATTGGTAGTTTTTTAAAGTAATTTACTCGATACTAATTTTGCGATAGCGACTAAGAAGATTATCGGTTTTTCAAAACCAGAAGATGTGGAGGAAGCAAGGCGCCTTATTTGTGACGAAACTGAAAGTAGCAGTGAACAAGATGATTTTCAAGAATCTCATGAAACCGAATCAGACGACTTTATAGAAATGAGATTAGTAGAATCGAATTCAGATAATCGCACTAACAACGCTGACTAAGATATTGAGTATAAAAGTCAAGGCTATAATTATTTTATAATTTTATTGATTTAAATGAAAACTGTTACTTTAGGCAAAGATGGAACACAGTAGTCAAAATTCTTCTATAAGATAACTAAACAACGTCCACATAATATCATGACAATATTACCTGCCATCGTAGGACAGGCCGCTAAACACGCTAAAACAGGTGACGAGTGTTGGAGTTTATTTTTTGGTCAGAATATGTTAGATTTACTGGTGAAATACACGAATTAATATATAGCAGTTGTACAAGAAAGATATCTAAGGGGTAAGAATTGCCGACCGACAGATGTAACAGAAATCAAAGCTTTTCTGAGATTATTGTACTTAACTGGCGCATTTCGAACCGCTCATCAACTATTGGGAGATTTTTGGTCTAATGCTGGACTAGGAAGAGATATTTATAGGATGTGTATGTCTGAAAGGCGTTTTAGGTTTCTCTTACGATGCATAAGATTCGATGATAAGGATACAAGAGCAGTACGACGTGTATTCGGTAAATTAGCACCAGTTAGAGAAATATGCTCATTAATTGTCGATAACTGCAAAAGCAATTACCAGCTTGGCTAAAATGTTACAGTGGATGAAATGCTGCCAACATTTCGCGGTGGATGTGTACGCCTGTACGCATGTATATACGCAGTATATACCATCCAAACCTAGGAAATACGGTATAAAAATATTTTGTTTATGTGACGCCAAATTATATTACACTGCTAAAATGGACGTCGACTGTGGGGAACAACCAGCAGGAGCTTCCAGGAAATCTAACTCGTCAGATCCGATTGTAATGCAACTAGCCGAGCCAATTTTTGAATATGGTAGAAACCTTACAGCCGATAATTGGTTCACCAGTTTAAATTTGGTAAGGCACAATGCGTAAGAACAGAAGGGTGATTTGGACTGTCATCGTTTCTCCTGAGAAGCGTGTTCAGTTTAGTAGTGTCTTTGGTTTCACCAAGAATAAAACGCTTATTTCATATGTTCCAAGAAAAGGACAAACGGTTTTACTACCTTCAATTATGCATATATCATCCGATAATGTTGAAATTAGTACAGAAAAAAGCGAAAGTGTATGTTTCTATAACGATACAAAATCTGGGGTAGACGTAATGGATAAATTATGTGCAACATACAACGTTTCCAAATCAACAAAGGTAAGGCCCGTGGTAATCTGTTGCCACTTACTAAACATAGCCCACATCAATAGCCGTGGTATTTCTAGGAAAACAAAACTAATTTTGCACTAGATATGTATATGTAAAAAAGTTGTCTCTAAGTTTATTAATGATCAACTCAGAAGAAGGACACAGTTTCCGAGTCTTCCACGTAAAATAAAAAATATGTTGGACAAATACAGAACCAACCCAGAATTACAACCCGTAGACGACGCCCCCGGTACTTCTAGAAAGAGTAATAGATGTCAACCATGCTATGGACCAAATAAAAAAAGTACATTTACGTTACACTCGTGTAAAAAATGTGGTCTTGTCCTATGTCAAAGAACATGCCAAAATAAGATGTGGAAATTCAGAATTTAAAATAGTGATTCCTCTGAATAATACCTAGTATTACCTTGCAACTGAATAATAAAATTTTTGAAACTGATTGTCTTATTTATAAATTCATTTGCATTATTATAAAAAACATAACTTTGAAATATAGCTTTTAAGAATCTTGGCGTAAAAATAAAACCATTGTTGTAAACTCTTCAATAACTAAAAAGGAATTAGATTTACACCTGTCTAATTATTCTTCAGAATAGTTTTTACATTACCTACTATCTGCTTAGTAAACAACATGCTATCATACACGTATATTTATTACAATTTTAATTATGGATTTAAAAACTAACAAAGTGTTGGTTGTATATTAAATATACAGCGAGACTAAATATGTTAGATAAACCGTGCGACTAATGAAGAGTTAATCTGATATTGACCAGTATTGGCTTAAATTGTAATAATTAGTGCCAGGGCAAAGAAAAGCATTCCAATAAATCATAAAACAAGCTTTGGGGAGAACTCTACAATAGTTTAGAATAAAGAGACGCATTATATGCGTTAATACTAGTTTATCAAAGGACAACAATTTCAATCAAAGGTAGCGTTATTTAAAACTAACGACGCGATAGCTCAAAAAATAGTGTCTCACAAGTTAAATTGAAAATATAGTGCATTGAGGTAAAATAATCGAAAGTTTAATACACAAGTGAAAGTAGCCCAAAGTTTTTAATACGAAAATTGAATGAAAACTATATTTTCAATAAGTATATGAAAAGGAAAGAAGCTTGCATTATGACAATCAAAAGTAACTTTAGCTATATCATAAACTAAAACAATTACAGGTGAAAATTAAGATTTGATTTCAATAAATGAAATGAGTTTCAGCCAACAAAATCTAACATCTTCTTTACAGATTGTTTTATGTCTCTATATATAGTGGTCTAATATACTAGGTAGATAAAGTTGTATATAATGCATTAGAATGATAACTGCTTCCTGGAAGGAGACGATAGCGTAACAACAGCGAATCGTCGAATGAACCTGGCATCTAACGAAATTTATTTTGCATTAATTTTTTTCTGGATTAACAATAAATGTTAACATTAATAAATTTGGAAAGCGCTAGATTATTCGGCGCTTCGCTCTTATTACGTTATCTCTTCCTCTCCAGTAACTATCATTTTCTTTTAAATGCATCTAAACGTCATTTCTTTTCTAAGAAATTAAATTACAGTTTATACATATAACTTTATAAACCAATTTGTTCATATAAACCTATCCATAAAGACGAACTGAATAATTACGTCACAAATGACGGGAACAACAGTCTACACATTATATTACCCAATTCAGTTAAAATGATAACGATACTTTGACAGTTATTTGAATTTGTTGCAATTTTTCCCATTGTAAAACAGTTACCTAAAAACGTGTATAATGATTTGTTAACCAGTTAATCCTAAAGTAAAGCTTATATCAAATATTTCAAACTTGAAAAAGAATATTCATATCCTTTTGCGATTTGTACGTAAAATATTCGTAATTTATGTGAATTGAATACAAAATTATCGCATATCCGAGCACTTTTTAAACAAAGAAAGTTTCGCTTCCGTTACGATAACATCTTTACAACAAGAAACTTTAGTACAGATATTTTTAAATTTTGAAAATACACCACTTATAATAACGAAGATAAATATTAGACAAGCGAAATATCAATTCTTTCAAACTACCCTATATAACGCAGAATTTAAACTTAATTAATTGGACGCATTTCAAAACAGACTCTTTTAGATTTAATTTGAAGACCTTCGCTAATTTTAATTTAGTTTGTTATTTGGAATTCTTTCTCTGCTTCAGAAGTATGGCTATTTAATGAAGTAGTTGCATATATCTGTAGAAACGTTTAATCTCAGTAAAATAAACATATCGTAGAATGCTTTTATAGAGGGTGTGAGGGATATAAGCTATTATTTAGAACGGGCCCTTAGTTAACACAAATCGGTAAAAAGTTTTGATCTAATTCAAAAAAACTCTGCAAATTTTCGCGGAAAACTTGATTGCAAGTCCGGACCTGTAGTAACCGACATTCTACCACGAGCTGTTTTTGCAGCACAAAACCTTTATTTATCTAATCTCGTATTACTCTACTCTAATCGGTTGTGTTACTATTAATGAACGATATCAGCTGTGTAGTTAGTTACTGTTGTAATAATTTGAATCTGTTAATTTTAAAATTATGTATTTCAACTTGTGTAGTGTCCTATAGCTTTACCTTGCATAATCATTGTTTTATGTCGTACCTATGAAAATAATAAATTGTGAATCTAGAACGAAATAAACTTACAAATAAAGAACTTTAACATCCACGATTATGTAGTGAATTGTGTAAAAGTTAAAAAGAAAGTTCAAATATGCAGAATATCTACATGACACCGCAATGTAGGGATGTCGGTAGAAATGAATTACTTTTACCAGAGATTGTAATCAAAAAATGCACATTTCTAAAGGTTTTAAAAAATCATGCATTGGCTTACCTATGGATGAAAAGGTATTCTTAGAGTAAATGTTCAAAATGGTCTCCATTTACACAGATATATGCACTTATTCGTTGACACAGATTTAAACGCCGAGTACCTGCGATGTTCGCACGTGCTTTTCCGTAAAACCATATCTACCAATTTCTACCTTTTATAATAATTTTAAACGACCTAGATATTGACATGTCCGCAAACATTTATGCGAAGTTCAAGTATTGATGTGTATCTTTCGTAGAGATGAATCTCATAAAAAATGCATATTATATGTAAAGTCAGCCAGTAATTTCAACGTTCAATAGTTCAAGTCGCAAACAGGAGCCAGGATGTTAAAAACTATTATCAGTTACAAATTACAGTTTACAAAATTGCTATGCCTATTTATAATAAGGAGTGAAAGACCGGCGCGAGTACTCGTGTCCAAATCATAGGCTCATGTACTGAAAGATTATGGGTTTCTGCTTCACCTTAGACCTCCTTTCGGCTAATTGATGAATCCTTAACTGATCTCTGGCCGACTGTAGCATAAGAATTTTGAAAGTAACTGTTCAACTAGAATCGTTACGCTAGTAGGATCCAAGATAGAGATTTATGTACTATACCAGCAGAGAAATTCTTGTGATCACCATCAAGTATGCTTTTTCATGATTCTTCGAATGCATGTAAACCTGGAGGTTGGCCCATAGTTATTACGGTGACGTTAGAATTTTAATAAAGGAAATATTGCAGATAGATTCTGAAGCAGAATATCAATAAATAAATGAATAGTTAATTTTACAATGCGATTCCTGTGTTCGAAATCAGCAGACGCGGAGATATGCGAACGGCTATTTTCGTAGAGTTGATTCGAGGTGGCCTGGTGTTATTTAGTATAACTATATTATGCAGTTCCTTCTAGACATATATGTCTGGAACTTCTTCGAAGTATTAGCTAACGCTAAGGATCAAGGTATTTATGAACATTCAACAGAATTTAGACGAATTTGAATTGCCTATTAAATTATTTTAGATTGACATTAAACCTCATATAATTAAAGAACCAGCCATTTTAAATTTTA
This sequence comes from Phrixothrix hirtus, assembly GCA_024586415.1. Taxonomy (NCBI): domain Eukaryota; kingdom Metazoa; phylum Arthropoda; class Insecta; order Coleoptera; family Phengodidae; genus Phrixothrix; species Phrixothrix hirtus. Next base: position 8,980 of record JAHWXV010649611.1, read on the forward strand.
AAAAGGGAAAACACTTACATGCTTCTCGAAAATTATTTTTATTTAGTATAGAACTAATTCTCCATGTATTTCTGGATCTTTATCATTAATTTTTGAAGTTATTTCATTGAATTCTTAGAAATGTTTCATACTTTGCTTATCGTTTCAAAATTCTAAATCAAGAGACAAAAGCCAGTCAAGCCTGTTCAGATGCCTCCATCTTCGCAAAAACGCTATATCTTTGATTTTAAATTACCGAACCCTTTATATACACTTCGAAGCGAATTAAAAAAAAATCTGGTGTGAGACAACATACGACTTAGCATTAATAATAATTCATCCATTTATAATTTCCTTTATATTTGTACTAAGATCTTTATAATTAAGTTTTCAGGTAATTTAAAGCAAAAGTAATTTATAGATTTAAATAGAAGTAATTAAGTATGTACATAATGCATACAAATCATTAAAATATTAATTAATTTTTATTTTGACAACGATAATTGCAACGGTCGCCCAACCAAGTTACTCGGCAGACAAAACCTTGCTTAACTCTAGAGAATTTTCTCATTAACTCACTTTAACGAATTTTTTCAGCGAAACCAATTAGTTCATGTAATGTAGTATTACCGGTGCGAGAACCTCGGCCAGTTCAAAAAAAAATCCTCTTAGCCGGTTTCGAAAAAATTCCAAAAAACTTAAAAATCGCAAGAATAAAGTAGCACTTTCAGTCACTTTAACAAAATTCTTACGCGGAAGTGCAAAGGCAGTAATAAACTTACATGTAAAATTTCACTTTTCTAGGACGTTTAGTTTTCGAGATATTTTGACCACATACGTACACATACACAAACACACACACACACAAGCGCGCGCGCGCACACACACACACACACATACATACAAGTAAACACACGCAGACACGCGCACGCGCTTAGACAAGCGCGCACGCACGGACGCGCACAGACAAGGGCGTGCGCGTACGCCTCAAACCCACGCACGTACCCAAACACGCACGCACGTACGCACGCACACACGTACAAACGCACGCACGCACGCCAGCTCGCGCGCACGCTCACACGCGCGCACGCTCACACGCGCGCACGCTCACACGCGCGCACGCTGGTGCGCACGAACGCGCGCTCGTACGCGTTACGCACGAACGCACGCGCGCACGTACGCACGCATGCACACACACACACAAACGCATACACAGACCAATTTCTAAAAACACGATTTTCCGATCCAGGGCACTTTAAAGCGTGTATTTCCGCTAAAAGCTGGATACGAAAATTTTGACTGAAAACATTACTTTCTCTATACTATATTTCATATAGGTAAGAGAAAGTAATAACAGTTTGGTGCTATCCTTAAAATATGAAACTAGATTCGTTCAAAACTTAAATGCACAATTCGTAGTCCGACAAAGACAAAACGTTACATTATCTTTCGAATTTTCTAAAAAATTGATACGACAAGATTTAGTAGACGTTCTTATACATATAAATCTAGTTGACATGTTTTAATTAGTATTAGTAGAATAATTCTTTTTAATAAACTGGTGTCGCTTTTGTCCTGAAATACCAATAAAATCTCTGTATTTGGAATAATATTTTTAAACTAGCGACAATACGTTGTCTGCTGAAACAGTTCAACAATAGCACTAGAAACAACTTAAAGTTGAGTGACTATAGCTATTTTAATTGGGTTATCTTTAATTATCTCTAATAACATAGAACTCGATAAATTATATTTATAAAGATGTGGACAGGTTTTGTTGACAAAAAGGTAAGAACCCTATTATATTTAACTCGATACTGAAATTTTCGCTGTTTACGGGAATTTCAAAATGTCGATAAATTAAGCCACGAAAGGTTCTAGTTTTCTAATTCAACGGACAAAAGGAATGAGAGAGAATAAAATGATCATCACAAAAAGAAAGTTTACGACAAATATAGTACCAAATATAATGTTTATATTTGATACTTTTAAATTAAACTGGAAATGAAATCGTTAATGCCCAATTCATGGCGAATTTTAGTTTTTATTCAAATTATTTAAGGTATTACTAATAAAACAATTTGGTTTTTCAATTATCTGGTTTTGAATTAAACCATAGCTTCAACATTGTTTAGAAAAGCGTTAAACTAAAAATTTTAGTGAAAATTATTTCAAGAAATTTTGTAATTAACTATTTACTGGTATGTTCAGTTCACTTAAATGCTTCAGCAAAGTTTTAATGTAATATGCACCTTTATTAGCAACTAGTCAAAATCTCAAGTTTTTCAAATTTTTGACGGTAGTTAAGAGGTTCGGTTTTTTATTCAAGTTTAACAAGAAAGAGAAGTGTTGTCTGAAATTGTACTACAATCTTATAGACTTTTTATCTTTATAACGATTAATAATAATAAAACAATGGAAAGTTATTGAAGCATACGTTCTCGTTTATGTGAACATTAAATTGGTAGTGATTTTGAAAATCTACATTAACGATTGTAAATGAATGCGGCTATCAGGAGTATAAGTTCCTTTTCTATTTTATTTAACCTCAAAGAAGATTGAAGGTTTTATATATTTACTTCAGATATTTACATATCTGTTATAACTCTTTGTACATTACATAACTTTTTCTAAATTTATGCTAAACGTTTGCGGATTTAACTTTGTGTTATTTAAACATAAATGAAATGTTCTCTAACTTCAGTGAATTGATTGAATTATTTGTATGTCTTTGATCTAAATTCCTTAGCGTCTGAAAGATATTTTTATAAAATTTTCTTTTGCTACAAGGTTATTTTAAAAAAATTCTTTTTGTTTAAGTTCTTCGGGATAATTTAATTCTTATAAATTTAAAAGTTTATTACTGCCTACATAATACTATTAAAATCTAATAAAAATAATGCTTCTTCGATTTGTGTATATGTTTATCGACATTTACAAATTCGAATGCATCTTGATATTTATGGCCTGACGGATTCTTTGGTTTCAATTTGGATCAATGTTTTTATACTTACCTTATATTTAAATATCTTTTGAAAGTGACAATCACATGAAATTATGATAATGATCAATTAAATGATTTTCTCCCCTTTGACACATATTTTAAAACTGAAATACATTTGATCACTTGGAATACTGAAAAGCTAAGTTGATTTGGAATCAGAAATATAATAGTAATATATGCTACGAATATCAAAAAATTGCTTTTCTGGTAATGTCAGCGATCCGTTTTAATGTAAATAAGAATTATGTTTCTACGACACTAGCGTCACAATAGATTGCAGTATTCTCTTGGAAAACTAGTTTAAGTAAGCATAGATCCTATTTGCGCACTAATTTTTATAACTAGTTGCCCTTTTTAAACCTTGTTGTCTTAAAATAATTTACTATGGATTCCTTTATATATTAAATTCGTTAATATTAAATTAAAATATGGTTAGTTACTTAATACCACCCAGGATAACTGTGGACCTTGTCACATTGGAAATGTGCTTATCTAACTCAGAGCTTTTCATTCACAGAAGAAGGTAAAAATACCTAAAACGTTTGTAAAGAAGAAATGTAGTTTTGTATTAGGGAATAAACTTGATATTTGTTTTATGCAAGAAAAACAGTAGCCCGTTTACGCCTTATGAACTGTTAACGTAACTCTCTAAATTGCAATATACAGGAGAATAAATTAAATGCATTTTCACGGATATTTTCTTATTTTCGTCCTGATGGAGGCGTTTGGTGAACTGATAGAGGGTTTTTATACGGTAGATGGTCCTTACCGTCCAACCTAGTTGGTTAAATACAATACGGCGTACCCTATTTCAAATTGAGTTCAGATATCGCAGAAAGCAGTTAAGTGCAAAATCACCTGTATATTATACGGTTTATAAATCTTTAGATTTAGGAACTCACACTTTAGCTTCATTATATCAACAATTCTAGCTATACGAATTGATTAATCGAAGGCAGCCATGTCATTTGCTTAGTTTATATAAAAAAAGTTCGGATGCGTGTTTTTCGTGAGTAATCCAACTTCTAAGTTGAATTTACCAGTGGCGGCTCGTTCTAAAGGGCACAAGGGCACGTGCCCACTTAATAAATTAGCATTCATTCAGTCATTTTTTTATTTTACATAGATTTTTATTTTATAACGGATGGTATCAAACTTTCCTCCGTCCTTCTGGGCTTCTTGCAGTTAGGGATTCAATGTTAACGCTCAAACCTATCTTCCGGGGCACACTTTGAAATTGCTCACGCCGAGACTAACTCGAGTATGATTTGGTTGACTTCGGTTATTTTCGCTGCATGCTATTATATGTCGATTTGGGACACAATATTTCGCGACTCCGACTCTAGTAAACAACTAACATTTGGAGGTAACGTATGCGTGTCTCTTGTTTCTTGTTTTTCGAGCGTGTTATTCTTATAATTGAAGTTAAGTTACTGTTATAGTAGTGTATTCTAATACTCAAATTGAAGTAGGTAAATATAGAAAATACCGGAAAATTGTTTTTAAGAGTAGGCGATAGTTGAATAAATGAAATAGAACAGTACTCAAAAGAAATTCTTGACTATTCATGTACATTTTATTAATAAAATGACATATTAAGAGTCCTTTGCAGCAAAATAAAGTATCGGTTTCTATCGGCTCTATTTCTTTATATTTAATTTTAAAACTTATAGACATGCATTTCCCCATAAACGTTTTGATGAAACTGTGAAATCTTATCCT
>JAHWXV010649664.1:0-11246 GCA_024586415.1 Phrixothrix hirtus
CACTAAAATTTTGACATCGAAAATTTTGACATCGAAAATTTTGGACGAAAACAATACTTTCTCTATTCTATATTTCATATAGGTAAGAGAAAGTAAAAATAGACAATAAGATATTTGTCATGTCATCTATTTATAATATAGTATGTGTTTTTTAATGTTTTCTTCAGTAATTGCCACATTTGTACGAAAGGAACGATACTAATCTTCCATTCTACGTTGGGCACTTTTAATTCGTTATATGAATTACAAACTATTTTCTTAGAGGGAGGACTTTCGCCTAATTCTTTTTCAAGTTTTTAATAGTTTATTTACTCGTATGTGTTAAGGCTTCAAGTATTGATAATTACATACTGCTCGCAATTTTTTTGATTTTTTTTACTTTGCACAAATAGGAAAAGTAGCTTTAACTGCAATGGCTGTAAAATAAATACTAATTCATGTAGACTCTAACATTTGACATATAATCTTTAAAGGTTGCTATTTTTGGATTATTAAAAGATTAACGTTGCAACGGCACCATCTCATAGCTTTTGCACGTATTTACAAATTTATCCTTGTAAATGGAACCACTCCATTTATGTCGCAATGGCATTTTAATGTGTTACATCGTAGCCACTGTATTTTATAGAAATCCTATTATTCAACTTAAGGATTAAGGTAAATTCATATACTCTTGTTGAATCTAGAAATAATTAAAATATTAGCATTTTGGAAAAGATATTGACAGAGAACTTTACCACAATTTTTGAACAAAAATTTAAATAAAATTATATGAAAGACTTCGTTTAGTGTGCATATTATTTATCTTTACCTGAAGGCTTCAATTAGTTGCTCCCATAAGTGTTTTAGAGGAAAATATAAAAAGATTGTTTGTTTAAAAAATAATATTGCACCTGTACACATTGTAATTTTTTCGGAACTGGAAAAATCCAAGAAATTAAAATTATAATTTCTGCAAAATCATTAGCTCGTGGAAATTACCTATGTATTATTCAATAACCACTAAATAATCAAAAGTATTTACCTAACTAATATGAACTTAGGGAAATTTTTAGGATATTTCAATTACTTTGTTCAGTTTACGACAATAATATATCCCCAAACATTATATTATATCAGCGTGGGCCAATAATGAAACAATTTTATTTACAAATAGGACACTAGTTGTGTGAAATTCGATTTTGAAAACGTCTATGAAGTATATTATTTATTACACATTTTTGCTAAATACAATTTTGACACAAAAATCTTCTAAAACTGCAAAATTAAATATGTAGCTGAATATGCCGGGTAGCATCTCTCTTGAAACATAATTATATCACTTTTAGTTCTTGTTAGATCAATTAAACAATTATCAGGTTAACCAACAGTATATTATCTATTTCTCAAGCATTCAAATACGGTAAAAAAACAGCGCCAATGAATGAAGCTCTTCCGCTTCCTTAAAATTAAAAATTACAAACAATAGTGTTAATAGATAAGATCTTTTTCTCTAGATTTAACCTATTTACAAATCACTTGGCGTTAAAATTCGTTATGTAAATCATTAACATTTCGCTGTACAGAATTACTTAAAATTCTAATTTTCAAGAACTGCTCTAGAAAACATATAATGCTTCTCACGCATATTTCTTGTTTCAACAAATTAGATAAATAAAGATTCAAACATATATTGTTAGGTATCTTATTTTTAAAAGTCATTTCCTTATAATAAAAACTATTTACAAGCGTTTTTATTTATAAAATTCAAACTATCAATAACATACGCTGGTCTTTACAATTCAATGAAATATTTTAAGCTCTACTTACTCTTTATTCGCTATGAAATTAGCAACATCTATTTATAATACTTAAAATAATATAATACATATTTTGCAAGTGAGCTACTGTTCTTATTTTCAAATAAATATTCAAAAAGTATATATTATTCTTCTAGTATCATGAATGTATTTAAGATGGCCAAGGCCTAAAACTTAGCTTTTGTACTACCTATGACACATTAAAGTACAACTCACGATTTTATTTATTGTAACGAAACTATTTAACTGTTATAAAAGGTCTATTTATATTAACTAAATTATAATCCTTTATTTACACGTATTCAATCGAACATTTATTTACAGTACACCTAAAATAAACTTTTATATTTCTATTTATTTAAAACACCTACTTCACAAAACCAGCTTCTTAGCAAAAACCGACTAAAGGAATTTAAACTGCTATTTATATAGAAAGGATAAATTCTGGAAACATCTTCAATTTTAAGGAATAAAATTAGCCATAATGCTGACGTAATAAATGTCAATACTATGACCCATTAATGTGACCTTGAATTTATTTAGATATGTTATGGTAACCCGTTATTCGTGCTTACATCAGTAATTTTAGTTTTAAGATGCCTTCTGGAGTGTTATTGGATCTTCTACAAAATTATCATTTCTAATTTTATTATGTTATTAATTTTACACTTTATGATGAAACTCCCTATTTATTAAAATAACTAATGCGTGTTCCGCGCGCTTTGTGATTGTCCAAAAAGTATTGTTAAATATTTATAACATAAACCCCTGCCTAATTTAACTTCTATGAACTGAAATTATATTTTATTGACTACCAAACGTACTGTAAAAAATTTAGACCTTAAGGTTGGTATACAACAGTTTTGTTGTTTTTACTGCTCAAATGGTTTAAGTGTCTTTTAGACGAGCGGGTTTCTATTGCATAGAATATAATCCTCACGGTTTGTAGATGTACATTATTTTATACAGGTTGTTTCAGATAATATGACATTCCTGTTAAGAGATGAAAGTAGATTCTACAGACACCCCAATAAGCGTAAAATTAAAAGCAATACGAATACAAACAAGTCCTTTTTTCGAATTATTGTCAAGAAGCCGCATATTCGTAAAATTATAACTGGCCTACCTAAGAGCGTCAATTTACAGTAACATACACTTTTACAGCTGTAGCAGGCACATTTCGTTTTTTTTTACTGTAACAAATAACGGGATAAGGAGATTTCCATTTCACACAATTAAAATAATTTAGAAATAAAGTATAGAATTTTGAAGAAGTTATTTATTAATAACTGATAATAATAAAAATAGAGTTTAGTAATGCATTGTACTAAGAAAATGTGCTTAAAAGTAAACACAGTTTAAGCAATTATTTATTAACATATTTTAATTTTACACCTAAAAATCGATTTTCATTTCTGACATTGTGTTACCTCATCCTACACTTAAAATAAAAATACTTTAAAAGTTTTTTTGATACAATGGCTGAATAAAAATTAGTTTTATGCTGTTCCTATTTAAGTTATTATTGACTAGACCATGCTTTTTAGGCAAGCAAAACGTGTTGTTGAGAAAAAATTGTTTTCCTATTTTATCATAAAATGCGTTAGTTGAGATGAAAATATAACCGTTTGTTCATTTTAAGATTTTTACCAGGAATAAAATATTACCAAACTTACCGTTAAAATAGCTTCATAAAAAATCTTTAAATAAATTACCATTGTTTTGAATACATAACTGAACAAGACATAAGGAGGCATAGATTCTACCGAACAGATTGGCATTTGCACGAATTTCTTCTGCCTTTGTGAATAAGTAAGTAATTGTGAAGTATGGTCCATTAAAAACATGGATTTAAACGCAGTAAAATAAAAATATAAATTGTTAGGCGAATGGACCTTTGACACGTTTTAAATTTTTCTAATTGGTTTTGTAACAGTATTCAGAAGAATGGCATATTATTTACCCAATTCGACTTAGAATAATGAAACTATGCTTTATACCCTGTTTCTAAAGCAATTTTAAAAAAGTGATACCAGAGGAATATTGTAATAGTCGATATCTTTAAAACAATCTTATTGATCAGACTTCATGTAATTAATTACCTTGCGTTTTAAAACTTTTAAACCAGTTTTCCCTAATATTTTCTTCGGAAACATAATTAATTACCTAAATGGCCAATTAAATCGTCTTAAAACTTTCAGATACGTTATTACAAATTTCTTTAGTATCATTTTTATTAAATTCCCTTCAAAACTACAAAGAATTAAAAATGTGGAAGTATTTTAATTCGCCTAAAGATTTATTTCTTTTAATCTAATTTTTCACATTGCAGTTTTTAAATCCATATTAATTGAATCATACCTGTGTGGGTACTTCATTATTATAGACTAGCAAAATTCTATTAACATAAAAGCATCAATCAGTAAAACACAATTTGCGATTTTTTTTTATTATTAAAACACCGATTGTTCAACGAAAGACATCTAGTAACTGACGTAAATTTGCAAAATTCCGTTTATCAAGATATCGGTCACTGACATTTAAAAAGGTGTATCATATTACAGTCTTGTTTTTATGCGTCTGTTTCTGTATACATACAGTTGCATTTTCATAATAATAATAAATTATTTGTGACAAAATCGATGCAATAAAAGGTATAGGACCTGTCACAGTAAAAATAAAAAACAAAAGAAATACACAACTAGAAAATCGTACAAAACAAAAAATTGGAATATTAGTTTCAGTAATCAAAATTAAGATATTCTCATATTGAGCAACGGGCACAGCTTTGTGTTGATTGCTTGCTATTCGGCTGGGTAGCTGCAAGTGAAACAGTTCTAGGGTTTGGCGCTAAATAGCAGCTATAGTACGGTTACTGAACAGTTAATATTTATAACTTTCTACTCAGAGCTCTGTTTGACAAAGTTTTGTTTTTGCCGGCTATTGCTTTTGTTTTTAACTTGTTGGCTCAGGTGAGCTTTTTTATTACTAAGCTTAGTGCTAAGTACTTTATAACATATTTATTTGTTTTAAAAACATTTGCATGCTTTTAGTCAGTTTTGTAAAATTTTTGATAAATTGTTACATTTTTCGGAGCATTTGTTTACGTAACATATTGTAACAAAATTAGAAACAACAATAATTTTAAAGAAGCTTTTGAAACATTTAGAAATACTATAGAAGGTTTCTTAGAATTGAAATGAATGATGTAATCGCGAATGATTTATTACTATAACCGATATCTAACTAAATAACTCAAGGTCAGCAATGGGAGATGGAATTGCAATGTATTACATCAGAATTATGACTAATTTTATTCTTTACTATTCCTTAATGTTGTGGACTTTCTCATTTCTATATAAATTGCAAATTAAATTCCCTTGGTTTTAATTCTAATTAGAATATTGTCTTGTTAAATGGCTGTTATACAAAAATAGACACATAAACGTTTAGTGTTAGTGTACTGTGAAATATAGGTTTAAATAAATAAGTGTAAATAAATAATCCTTATATTAGTGCATATAAATAAAGATTTTTAAACTATTAACTAGTTTCGTTACTTTGGTGTCAGGTATCGAATTTGTTATTAAAAGTGTGAACTCGTGGACTATTAATAATTAGAAGTTAGTATTAACTGTTCTCTATATGTCAGTGACAAGAAGCGCTGAAAAACGAAATATGGATGTGTTGATGGGAATATTGCAAAAGATACAGGATACAATCGAATCCAACAAGAAATAATAAAATCCAATTAGATTAAATTACAAGAAAAAATGGAATGTAATCAGACTAAATTATAATAAAAAATTGGACCCAATCAAAATAAATTGGAAGATGAAATTAAATAGGCCAAAATATTTAAATTAAATCAAAATAAATTGGAAGAAGCAAGTATAAAGTCAAGCTAAACTACAGTATGAAATTAAATTAAGCCGAAATTCATTAAACGAGGAACTTCTTAAATTAAGGCAGATTAAATAAAAGGAAGAAATTATTTCACTTTAAAATAAATTAAAGAAGGAAATTGCTTCTGAGATGCCAATGTAATATGAGGAGGTAACCATAAATTATGAGGAACCACATCAAAAGTTGATTATTCTCGCCCTAAACAAAGGTCAGCAAGCATAAGAAGGAAGTGCCTTCTGTTCCTCATCAACAATCAACAGAAATTAATGTACAGCGAGTTTATCACTTGCCTGTTGTTGAAAATGGCATGCCAAGCATTAGAAGATACGATAGAGCACCTACGTATGATTCGAAGACATCCTGGGCCAATAATTATAAATAATTCATAACAGCTACATCGAATAGATGGACCATTGACGAAAAGGCAACTACCTTAATAGTGGCTCTACGTGTGAATTGTTGAGAATACGAAATATCGGGGCTACTACTGTTCATTAGCAGTTAGATGGAATGGCAGAGCGCATGAACTATATTACAGAGAAATATTTGGTAAAGACCGTCTCAGATCATCAATATTTAGAGCTATTCCTAATGACGTATCGATCGACAATACATGAAACACCAGGCGAGAATGCCGAAAAAATGTCAGGGCTGTAGCAGCGCTTTACGCTCAAGATTTTCTGTGTAGAAGGCATCCGGCATATAATTACTTCATTAAGTTAGAAATTCAGTTTCGATTAGGGAATGCTTAAAGAAATAACAATGACAATGAAGACAAAAATTTTATTATTAACGAAGATACTGAAATAAATGTATTAGCTTTTGTTAAACCCCACAGGACGATATTCTTACGTGGAATTGGTCGTAATTTCGGAATTAATCAGAATGCGTAAGAAAAAAAACATAGTTACAAATTCTTTAAGTATCAACTACATCAGCATTTATACGAAAATGATTTTAAATGAAGGTTATTATTCTACAATTGGGCTTTAACGAACATCGAAAGAGACAATAATTTTGCTCGAATAATACTGTTTTCAGATGAATAACGATTTACTAGTCTCGGATTGTTCAATAGACAAAATACAAGACAATGGACGCAAACAAATCAAAGATTATTTGGAGGAGGAGACGTTCAGGTCAGATTCGGGTTTAATGTTTTGTTCGGGATATTTGGGAATGTGCTGCTACCTCCAATAATTTTTGATGATAATTTAACTTTCGAGAAGTAACTTAACCTTCTAAATAATATAGTACACAATTTTATAAACAATTTGCCTCTAGAAGAGAGAAATGCGACATTTTTCTAACAAGATGGAGCACCATCGCATAAATCCCGAATAGTTACCAATTATTTACATGAAATATTTGAAGATCGTTGAATTGGTACAAATGGACTAGTCAGGTGACCTCTCCGGTTTGTATCTTCCAATACTCGAGAAGAATTGCAAGCATTAGTTAAGAAAGTTGTAAACGAATTACGGTCGGAATTGGATAGGCAGTTTATGAGAAGGATTACTTTATGCCGAGATGAAATTGGCCATTACTTTGAACATTTATTGTAGATAGCAAGTTGCATTACTAATTAAATACTTATAATGTGCAACTATTATTATTTGCAAATTAAAACAGTTATTTTTTGTAAACAAACCCTGTGATAGCAAAAGTGAAACGTTTTATTAATTCAATTACTTTCCTTGTGTATAACTGATATTTGAAGATGCCTAATATTTTGATTTCTAAGGAGCTACTTAAAACTAAATCCTATACATTGCTGTAGTAACAAATAAATCAACTGTTGCTATTTCAAAAAATAATTGCCATTTGAGGATTGGAAAAAAATTATCCCTATTTTGTTAATAATTCCACTGTGGAGCAAAGATTCTCTTCATTATCACTTCCAATCCTACTTTTTGTCGTAAAAGTATATTTCACTCACACACGAATATTTCACTCTTATTGAAAAATTTAAAAAGTGAGCTTTATATGAATGAAATTCCAAAGGTTAGCATGTTTTGTATAGGAAATTTCCCAGACAATCCAAGTACGAAAAATTAGGCGGGATGTTCTACTTAAAAATTCAAAGTTAAAAGTATTTTCGATTAAACCGAAAATACCACTAAAACTTTGAATACGTCAGAATAAGAACGTCTACTTTCTATATACAGGGTGCCTCTTCCTTTATTACAACTTTGTGTATACTTAAAGGCAAAATCTAGTTCAGGGAATAGCAATGGGGTTAATTAAGGCATAATTTAAAATTAGTTTCACATGTACAGTGTGCATCATAAATGTGTGGCGAATAAAAGTTCCTATACTTTTTTCAAATAGAATACTCAATTTTTTTATGACAAATGCACTATCTATGGAAATTCTATTCATCTCCAAATTATTTACTCAATCTAATGCAGCATTGCCAAGATGTGATTTTTTAAATAAAATCTGCGTCATCATCACGTTTTCGTTTAAATTATAGTATCTACCTTATCCCTCGTTAGTTTTTCATAAAAATTCTACTTACTGCTAGCACTAAATGTGTATCTCGCCATATAAGAGTGTTTAGAATTTCGTTTTGAAGATCACATCTTCAAATCAATTTTTGCACTTTTTTTAAAATGGAACACCCTATATTTTATGAAATCAGTCAATAAAGTATTTATTTGACTTTACTTTGATATCTCTATATTTTTCCACTAGTTTTCACAAAAAATGGCATTAAAGAAGTCAGTTATTTTACTGTTTTTATAGAAATGGTTGCCTATATATATATATAACAAAAAATGCATAACAAAAATTGATTGGTAATAAATATAGCTATTGTCATAAATTAATAATGTATTGTAGTAAGATAGAAATCAATATAAACAATAAAACATTCGTAATGTTAATAAACACAAAAGTATTCTAAAAAAATGTTTGATATAATACTAAAAAACAAGAACTTTTAATATATTTGTTATTATAACAATTGTTCAAAGTCTCTACTATTTTGCGACAAATACAGCTCGAGCCTTATTAAAGACTGTCTTGTATGATTTAGCATAACAGATGTATTACGCTGAAAGGACCGTTGAATTCCATCAATCATATCTTCTAATATAGTGGGCGCAAGGCGGTAGTTCCCCACAAAAAGAAATCCGTGGGTGTTAAGTCTGGTGATCTGGTCTACCATGCAATCGGACCTATCAAAATTAGTTAAAAAATTACAATAAACACATTAATAACTAAATTGTAATATACCTGCTCCCCTATCCATTCCTCAGGGAAATGCTCATTTAAATATTTTCGAACATTTAGACTAAAGTATTCTGGTGCGCAATCCAGCTGTAGCCACATTTGATTTTTTACAAAATTGGGAACATTTGCAATTAATTGAAGAAATTCTTCTAGTAGAAAGTTTAAAAAATACGTGTCTGTTACATATCCTTGAAAAATGTACGGATCTACCACAAAATCGTGTACTATTCCACCCCAAACATTAATACTCCGCTTATGCTCATAATTATTTAGATGGACCAAGTGAGGATTTTGAGTATCATAATAATGATAATTGTGTCTATTTACAAAACCATTTTTATGGAATATGCGTTCGTCGGTAAACAAAACAAATTTAAAAAATTTGCATTTTCTTTTAGTTTATTTTGTGCCCAGTTACAGAACGCTGTTCTCTTCTCAACATGTACATGTACATGTCCAGTCCCCGTCTTAATTATTATATGTTTTAAATTACTTCATTCATAAAAAATGTTTAAAACGGGTTAAATTATAAAAGCTATTATTGCATTTCACATACTAAATTATTTAATTAATATAATAATGTTACAATTCTTTTACATACACTAATTTTAATTAATTCTTGACTATCAAAACTTATTTATATCTGATGATGGGATCAACTAGACACCGAAACATGTAATATTTTCAAATAAATACTATTTTTAACAATATTATAATTACAATTTATTGAGAATTAAAGGCTTCGAGCATTAACCAATCACCTTTATTTATCATTCTCAATTCAGACCATGGATGTACTTCAACTAACTATTTTAGTGGAAGTTATGTTGCTTAATGCATTTAGAAATTGAGGATTTTTTAATTTCCAGATCCTTACCTAGTTGTTTTACGCTGGTTTGTGGATTTTCCACACAATTGCTAAGGTTATTCACAATTAATTTTCTTCATTTAAAACTGTTTTCTCCCTACCTGTCTTTTCATATGCCACACTTCCAGTACGATCAAACCGTTCTTTAAATAGTGCCAGCGATCCATCATTAGGATGACGTACATCAGAAAACCTTTGTTTGTGCGTACACCCGTGATGCTAAAAAACGATTTTGATCGCATGCACCAATTCATAAATCATATTTATTAATTCTTGCTGTGACTACTTCATTTTTTTATTTACACACACATTTAATGTACCTAATGATACCTGTGGATATTCAACTGAATATGACTGACAAAATTACTACTAAAACGTTAAAGGCCATTGTTAGTAAAATAATTGTTAAGATACAACAATTTGTGCATTTATCACTGCAATAGCATTTGCACTATTCCGTTACCAACTTTTGTTAAAGTTAGTTTGTGTTATTTGTTCAAAATATCAATGTATTTAGGAGAATTTTTCACTTTAAAACATGTAATTATACTTGCATATTGTTCTTCTTAAAGTAACACTTTTTACAAATAACACAAAATTACTTATTAATTATATTTGTTAGGTACGAAAAAGGCAAAACATATACATTACTTCTTGATATCAATTTTTTGAGGAAACTAATGAAAAAAGGGGTATACATATTGCATATCAAAATAAAGAGAAATAAATACTCCGTTGATTGCTTTCATAAAATATAAGATGTTCCACTTAAAAAAGGGGCAAACAATTGGTTTGAAGATGATCGTCAAACGAAATTCTAAACACTCTTATATGGCGTAATACACATTTAGTGCTAGCAGTAAATAGAATGTACCTAACTCAGACAGTTTCTAAATTTTAGATACTATAATTTAAACGAATACGTGATAATCACGATGGTTTGATTTAAAAAAATCAGATCTTGCCAACGCTGCATTAGATTGAACAATTAATTTGAAGATGAATAGAATGTCCATACCCAATATTGGGTATTCTATTTGATAAAATTACACTTTTATTCATAACATATTTATGACGCAGACTGTACATGGGAACTAATTTTAGATTAGAATAGAATGTCCATACCCAATATTGGGTATTCTATTTGAAAAAGTACTCTTTTATTCATCACATATTTATGACGCAGGCTGTACATGGCAAACTAAATTTAGGTTAGGCCTTAATTATCCCCATTGCTATTCATTAACTACATTTTTCCTTTAAGTACACACAAATATGTAATTAAGGAAGGAACCATTAATTGGACACCCTGTATAATCTCTGAGTTTCAAAATGTTGTTTTGAAAAATATGGAGGGGACGGTAGCTGATCTCGTTGGCACCTTGTATTTATTTATAAACTATATATATATATATATATATATATATATATATATA
>JAHWXV010649698.1:0-10155 GCA_024586415.1 Phrixothrix hirtus
ATCTTGCTTTTAACAAATCTGCCGCTGGCTTACTAATTTTACAACTTATTCTAAGGGTTATAACTAATTTTACGTTTGGATTAAAACACATTTACGATGTCTAAGAATTTTGATATACTTTTATCCGATTCTTAAACATGTTGATGTGAATTAATATTATTTTATTGATGGCATCAACAACATGTCCACCTAGGTTTGGAATACGTCCATTTATAATGTGGTGCAAACTAGGCCATATGATGGGTTTACTTTGCACCAATTCCTTTAAGACTAGTTTCTTTATAGTAAAATTTGTCTGAGGCAAAGAAACCCCACACCGTTGTAATGGTTTGAGAAATCGCGGTTCTTTTGGTATAGAAATTTTTGATTTTTGATATTGTTAGGCCAATAATTAACACAATTTAAGATTTTGAGTTTTTATTATTCAAAAAACAGACAAAATTAAAGTTTATTTGCGCTTATAATAACAGTTAACCTAATCATAATCGGTCGCATTGAGCCAAAACAGAAGAAATTTTTATAAAAGTTACCTAACCTAAAATACACAAATCCAATGAATATTAATTCCACCATAATCGGTCGCACTCAGATACAGAATACAAGCCACGTTTGGTCATTTTCGTAGGTGCATTTATTGTACCAAGTACTTTGTCCCAGGTATACCAAATCTCATTACGTCTTATAGGCCATTTCCAACACTTCAGTGAATTTACCATTGCGTTGATCTTAACCATTTCTCCCTCAACTTCCGTTATGACTCCAGGATAAGGATTTTTGTCATACAAGACTAAAACGAATGCACCTACAGCCGTCTTGGTGTATTTTATATCCAATTCTTGAATTTTTTCAGTAGCAGATTTGCCAAAATAACCAGTTTTTTATTAAATTCAATTTCCTCCTCCATATCTTGGATTTCATCAATTTCATCATCTGGATTTGTAAGTTGTAAAAGCTCATCTTATTCTTCTACCTTTCAAGCTTAATTCGCTCTTTGTTTTTTAAATTGTTTGGATATTGGCGCTCTAGCTATTCCTGAAGTTCCAGCTAAATCAGTAGAACCGATTTCGCTGTGAGCAATGCTTCTTCCGACTGGAACTATTATTTTTTTTCTTTCCCCGAACTGAGTGGACTCGTTCCTCTTATTTTCCAAAGATTCAAGACACGAATTTTCTATTGCAGATATATTTTCTTGATTAACTATTCTGTTATGATTGTTATGCAATCGCCCTAACAAGGGGCTCACATCACAAGGTACGATCCCACATTTCCTAAATCCCGTTATTAAATGTGAAACACTGTTTGCAGAAATATTCTACATCAATAATCTTAGAAGTGTCGGAAAAGGTTGCTTTTCGAACACACTTGGCCTGTTTCTAACGTGCGATTCTTTATAATCTGACAAAATTTCACTCGATGCCTTTTTTAATGGGGCAAAGAATGCCAAATCTAGGGGCTGAGTTATATGCGTGCTATTAGCCGGCAAGCATACAAATTAGACACCATGTTTTTACAGGCTGCTAATACATCGACATTTAAATGGGAAGATAAGTTATCGCCGATAATAACCTTTTTACCTTCAATTTTTTTCAATTTTGGTAACAAAATCTGAAAAACCCAATCGGAAAATGTTTCTGACTCAAACCACCCAGACGCTGTGTTGGCGTAGCGTATACCAGATGGACCATTCTCTGTCCAGGTGTCCCATAAATGTTTAAATCTGTAGACAGCATAAGGGGGCAGAATCACACCCGCTGCATTTCCGACCATCATTAAAGAAATACAAGTTTTTGATGAATTAACTATCCTTTCTGGATATTTCATGCCCCGTTTGGTTAAAACTTCGTTTTGGCCTGGGTTGTCTGTCAAATTTGTTTCATCACAGTTATAGATTGCATGTGGTGAAACTCCCCCAAGGTCTGCTTTAAATTTTCTATATAAACCTGCATTTACCGACCATTGAGAGCTGCTCTGCTCCGCTTAATGTTGGTTGCAAACCTGACTGTTAGGTCCTTATGCCGCTTTAAAAAGCTTTAATCCAGGCTTTGCCAGGAATGTTATCTTTAAAACGGACTACTATCCTACCTGTTGAAGAGAAATAAAATGTAAAATGTACTTGCAGTAAAAAAAAGAAAGTAAAGCCACAAATCAACAATTCCTAAGTCCTTACCTTTCTTATTTAAAAATGTCCTGGTTATTTCCATCTCAATCACGGGGAACCCGCACTCGCTCATTTGATGAATTCAAGAAACAAAAGTCCGTCCTTCTTCATTTGTAAATGTAGGAGGATAACCTGGTTTATTTGTGTGTTTATTCTTCAATTTATTCATAATGGTTCTCCGTGGTATATTATAAACTTCCGCGGCTACTTTTGTACGAATTCCAGTTCTAATCGCTTCTAAACATGCTTCCAAGTTTTCTTGCGTATAGTCACCATACCTTCGAGAGCCTGGGGCCCTCTTATACACTTATACAACAATAAAAGAAGATAAAACGATTCGCCGAAATACTTTACACCACTTTCGTGGGGTATGCTTTGCACCATGGCCCTGGTGCAAAGTTTCCCCATGTCAACATGGAATGTGCATGTATAAATAAAGAAAATTTGTTTTCAACAATTTTACTCAAATTGGTTTGTTGCAGTTTGTACCAAGTTAAAACAATAGTGGTACATGCGAATAGAATTGTACTTACATTTTTTTGTCAATTGGGGGCTTCTCACCATCAAGATCTTCCCACCGAACAAATAACACAGATTTTAAGGTTAGTTTGTAGAATCTACCTGTCGGGGTCTGGTTGGCGTCCGAAGCATCTAACGTTATTCTGATAACTATTATAGCGCCCTCTATCGAATAAAAATAGTAATTGCTAGAAACTTAGCACAGTTTCCTGTAATACACTAATAATACACTTTTACACGCATGGTGCAGTTACCCGACGGTTGGAAAAGTAACCTCGTTTTACGGTATCTTTTTTCTATAACCTATGTGCAACCATGCACTTTGTATCAATTGGCAAATCGTTACATTTTTCCCATGGAGAAAACTACATTAGCAACTGTGGATAAAACGGGAACAGATTATAGCTTTGATTTATTTAAAAAATTATTAATTTGTCATTAAGGTATGGTTTTTTAATGTTACGGCCTCTATCTTGTATTTTAAGTTTTGTTTAGCTTAACTTTATTATGGCTCCTTATAGTACCTCATTGCTATTATAAAAAAATCTTGTTTTACCTTTAGCGCTCGGTGTAATTATACTATCGTCAGTAATGTTTAGAAAAACCATTTTGCAATAAGGCAGATATATTTTCAAGGATGTTCTTGTTCTTTCATCATCAATAAGTTTAAAATGCAGTGGGTGACAACTTTCAGATTTGGTGAGCATAAATTAATCTAATGTTTCTCCAGTGGAAAAACATTTCTTGACAGCGAATTATATCCGCTTCGGGAAAGTTTTTCGAAGCGAGGATCTCCACGCTTCAACTCCCAATTTTTATGCTTATTTATTTCTAGTAATAGCTGCAAAATATCTACTGTAATGCATTATTACAGTTCAAAGTAGATAAAATCAATAACCTAACTACCAGATACTTAATCGTATATGTATAGCGTTGTTTTCTTCAATAAGAGATAAATTAATTATTTGATAGTAAATTCTAGTTTTTCAAATAACGATAGGAGTCAAAAACTGCTGGTGGGCAAAATACTTAATATGCGACCACTTGCGTCTCTAAACAACATACGCCTAACGACGCTACAGGATAAACAAAAATCGGTGATGCGAGAATTTAGTTTCATTTATTTAAGAGTTTTACTCATTTTATTCATTTAGATATTTCGGAGATTTTTATATAAAAAGTATTCATTATAATCCCAAATTTCTATGCTATTTTTGCTTCAAAATTTTTAATTTCATTGCTTAATAATGGTTCTGATTTATTTATTTAATTCATTCTAACACTTCAAGATGGCATACAACAATAATAGTGCACTGACGTATGTTTGTACTAAAAGATGGATTTTGGATTCGTTATAATAGGTGTTTAATACGATTCGTTCAGTAAAACTCAAATAAAATGCATGTGGAAGAGTTTCAAACATTTCTGGGGAGTCCTCATGCAATCTAAACAAATATTATTTTTAATGGTTTGATGACGCTTAAAATTTTTTAATGAGATGTAGAATTGGAGAATTGCAATTTTTTCAATAATACACGGATATTAACATTTTTATATTGAATGCAACAATAAATCGATGAACCGATAACATTTTTATTCTAATTTTATGTGCAAAAGTTGAACATCACCTATCCTCAATTTTCTTAATAAATTGACTGTCAGTCAAATTCACACTCGAAAAAAAATGATAAATTGTCAGTCTTGGCACATTCATAAAACTATCTATGGATAATTACTTTAAAATTATCAGTCGAGAAACCTAGCTAAACATATTGACAAAACAAATATAACAAAGAAATTTATTTTAATTGTATATTACTTTTTCTAAATACTGAGTTAATGTTACATAAAAGTTGAATTTATAATCGTAAATACATATGTAGTACGTATAGAGTAGAATAAATAAAATAAAAACTGGAGTGATACAACACACGACCTTCTCTTACACATTTTAAATTTAATTTGAAGTTATTGACGTAACGATGACCCATCCAACTAACTTGCCTCGGTAACTAGCATCAGTAAATTTTCTCGGAGAAACCGATTAATTCGTGTAAAAGAACATTATAGGCGTAAGACACGTGGAAAGTTTCAAAAACATCTTTAGAGCTCTTTTCAAGGAACTCGCAAGAATAAAATGGCACTTCCGGTTATTCGATATTAGCAAACTTCTTATTAGAAGGTGACTGGAAGGTATTAAACTTAAATATAAAGTTTCACTTTTCTACGATGTTTAATTTTCGAGCTACATTGACTACACACATTGACACGCTCGCACACTTAAGCACGCACGCTCGCGCTCGCGAGCGCGCATGTACGTACCTACGCACGCACGCATACATACACACAGACCAATATCTAAAAACATGTTTTTCAGACTCAGGTGGCCTAAAAACGTGACTTTCCGCTAAAAACTGGACATCGAAAATTTTGACCGAAAACATAACTTTATACTATATTTCATATAGGTAAGAGAAAGTAATTAAGTAAAATGAACGCAATATAAAACAAATTATATATACTACGAAACCTTTTTAGTAATTTAATTTAAATATTGAAATAAATATATAAAGAAGGCCATTCCGGTTAGGTAGTTTCTGAAGTCCTCGTGATAAAGAAACAACACAATAGTCTGGCAAACCAAAGCAATATACATTAACAAATCTTATAAAAACAAGTTAACTCAAAAAACATAAGTGCACACAACACAAACATTTTCTAAAGTTTATTCAGCAAAGCAGTGAAGTGACGTCAGATTAGCACCAAGCGTTTATTCAGGTCTGATAGGATTCTGATATTAAATGTCAAATTATCACGGGCAATATTGAAAAGCTACATTAGAGCGAGATTGAATAGTAGAAAAATATTCAAAATCAGGAGATGTGGCCGCTACCGTATATATGGATGTGCAGAATCTACCTTACGAGTGAAGATAATGCAAGTGTGGTAGTTATCTAAGCCGAAATAGAAGATGCTATATGTAAGGCGTAATCCTTTACGGCTTGTACTATATATAACGAAGCCTTTTACTAACTCAGAGATATTGGCGACCAAACTGGAGACCGAGGTGCTTAAAAGAGAATTCACCCTGTATATATTTAGTTAATGTGCTGATTATTATTGGCACTGTGATTTCTATAGTAGTTAAGATGACGGAAAACTCGACTTGATGAGCAATCCGAACATGTTAGCAATAAAGTAAACCACCTTCTATATGTAAAGATATACACAAATTAAAATCAAAAGAATTATATAAACGTGCAAATTCTAGCAAAGTAGGACACTTGATATTGATTATATATACCATTAATGTTAATACTGGGATCGAGGTCAATTTCCGTTAATTCCTAAATATTTAATACTTGTCAACAAACCCTATTTTTATGTAATAGACTGCTTTTGTTAGATAAATTAAGACACATTTACACACATTTATGGAAGCATTTAGAGTACACACAATATACTTTAAAATTCAGGTGAATGAGCAATAAATTATTAAGACTACTACTATAAAATTAATTGCTGTAGACTTCCGATACATTTAAAGAGGTCTCAAACACAGGTTTTTGACGTGAACCTCATGAAGAATAGATTACTAACATATGCATCGAAACTGTACATTACGTACTGCAATCGGGCAGTTACTTTGCTTTCACGAGTACTCGTAAAGCGCCTTCGAGGAGTAACTTGATTTAATTACTTTAAGGGTCAATTTCACCAACATATTTAATTGTAGATTTTTCAAATTTATAATCAATTTCTATGTTAACTACAATCGTTGCTGTGGTAATAATTAGTTAATTAAGCTGATGGACGGTTAAATACTTTGGTGAAATTACAACCTAAATATTACTAACTACAATATTCAATATATAACACAAATGTTACTTCTAAATAACGGAATATCTAATTCAAATGTTTCACACCAATATTCGAAATAATTTGTTACGGGCCTTTTGACCGAATTGCAAGGTGTGAAAATTATAGCCAAACGGTAGGTCTGCATAGAGCTTGTTAAATTACTATTTTATTACAGAAAGATATCTTCAACATGTTAGGATAATTAAAATAGTGAAATATTCTGAGATTTAAAAAATGGTTTAACAGGTTCCTGAGCAATATACTCAACGGGAAAGCCACGGTTTTCAAAGCTAACTGTGATGCAAATTTCCTTTAAATACACGTCTAAAGAATCTTTACTTGACAGAATTTAAATGAAAACTTCAAGAATGGCATTTGAAGTCTAACAGAGATTTTATAATGAAGTTGTGGCTCATTGATGTATTCCATTTTATAATGTTACAAGTAAACATGAAAAAGGTACTAAACAAGTAATGCAGTACATTGCCTCGGATCATCAAAGCCCTGATGTACGGCGGAGATGAAATAAGGTAGCCCCATCAGGATTTGACGATGCGCAAATGGATTGAACAATTGGAACAGAAATCATGAAAGGAATGTCTGGGAAAGAGGAATAAATATTGCACAAAATCAATGATAGTTGCATTGCATTTCATGTGAGTGAAACAAGCTGCAAGGGTAAGGGTATTGAACTATTTGACAATAGTTGTACTGTTTTTTGGTCGTATCTGGAGAAACGGGACTATGAAGCACAAGGTGTTGGTCAGAGTCTGAACAGGTGAAACCATATGATCTGCTATGTGCACAAGTACTCTGGGTTACACTAAAAATTAAAATAAGAAGTGTTATGATTGTTGTATGTAAGCCTTCAACAAATAGGAGTGCGGAATTTCAACAATTTGGAACTAGTTGGAGGGTGCATTATAAAAATGCAATCCGACTGAAATGGTGACTTTATTGGGAAATTTAAATAGATGGGTAGGTGTGAGAAAATGGAATGCTGAGCGAGTGGTGGAACTCCATGGTGATCAAAGAGTAGATGTAATACTGATAAGTGTGGGCGTAGAAATAAACTTGCTTGTGTCAAATATTTAGCCAAAAATTAGACAGACCAAAGGGTGTAATTGACTTTGTTGAATGTGATGAAAGACTGAGATAGTTACTAAATGAGTGATGAGTGGAATAGAATGAAGAACTGTACATTGCTTGATTGTGTCGAACATTGAATTTGATTCTAAATAGGTGTGTAGAAGGAAAATAAATTTAAAAGCAATAGTGAAGATGAAACAATTGCGGGGAAGTAGCATGAGAGTAAGGGGTGTAGAAGAGTTAGACAGAGAATTACAATTACGTCAGGATGAAGGGTTTATGAGATTGTAAGAGCAACTGAGGGTAAATAAAGGTAAGAAAATGCATAATGATTTTGAGGACACTAAGAAATTGTTTTGGAAGTACGTGGAAAACGCAACGAAGGTAGAGCAAATGGTGTATTGGATACAATTGATGAGATATAATGGGATGAAAGCATAATATGGGAATTCTTGAGAGTGCATTTTATATAGTTTTATAAGAAAAATAGTAATAGATTGCTTGAAAACGGAGAAAAGGGAGTAATGTTAGATAATAGTGGAAATGACCAAAACATGTTCGATGTGAAACAATGTCTTGAAAAATGGAAAAAACTGCAGGTGTAGATGAAATTAAAAGTGAGATAAGGTGAAGTACAATGTCATTTATTCTATAAATGATTGAACGCTTTTTTTTATTCTTCAAAGTGGCAAAAATGCTACAAAATTGGAATAGTGCTGTTATCGTACCAATATTCAAATGAAAAGGGAGTAAGTTTTCCTGCAAGATTCGTAAGAAATGAGTTTCTTGAATTTACCTAATAAACTACTTGGTAAAATAATTATTGAAACAGTGCATGCCCGTACTGAAAATAGCACTTGGTATGTTCAATGTGTTTTAGACCGGGCAGGAGTGGTGTAAATCATATGTTTGCATTGCAGTTGATAGTATAAGACAGTTTTGGTGTTAAAAAGAGGGTATAGTATATTTATAGATTTGAAAAACGTGCGTGAGACGGTGGAAGGAAAACATATAAAAAGTTGTTCAACAGTATGGTGTTTTAAAAACGATGAAATACATGTACTAGAAGATGCAGAGTACGTGTAAAGTTAAATAATAATGTACGTACAACAGTGCGTGTGGCAAAAGTGTGCGACGCCTCCATGTCTCTTCAATGTATATAAGGATACATTTGTGAGAAGTCAAGTGGTGTTCGAGCATGTGAAGTAGAAGTGAGTGCTTTACTATATTGAATGATGCAGTCTTGAGGTGTGAAAGAGCGGATGAACGCTAAAAATACAAACGCCTCAACTAAAATTATGTTGTCACTTTGGAAATATTCCAAGAATTTATGTCTGGCCCAAGATTGTACGGCATCTTAACAACCTTTATATCGAAGAAACATTTGCCACAGAGTGACCTAAAAGCTGAAAGTGTAATGGTGCCCCATATTGCCGGTATGCTTGATTCGGCATTATTTCCCATCAAAGTTTGGCAATAACCTTAGCCGTCAGCTTCAATATGTGAAGTCAGACATGATGTAGGAGGTATTTAGAAGACTAATCACTGCGGATTGTTTGTTACTTGTTTAGGATCCGATGAATATATGGAGGATTTAAACTCTTTTGGCCTGCACGAGTCTGGCTATTTGTATTACCATGTATTACCATATTTTCGCATTATAATGAACATTGGGATTTGATCCTCAGTTACCAGGATTAGCTTTAATCCTAGCCAGATTATTACACACGTCGATTATCTGTCTCCTGTAATCATCGGTAGCTGCCTAGTAATAAGTTTAGCAAGCATTCTATGGTATACTATCATCCTACCCTATGTTCAGCATAAATTTTTGTGATGGTCACATACTGATCTGCTGGTCTTCGTTTTGTCATTAGATTGAAGGCTTACCACTACGAGGGGAGATTACCCTAATTGAAGACGCTTCATCCATCCTCTGATATTGTTATGTCAATTGTTTAACATGTTTATCGGTATTTGCAGCACAAAAATCCTCCATTTTCAAAAATTCAATTACAACCTATTACTTCAGCTTGACTTCGTGCCTTGGTACACCAAGCGGATATTCTAAATTACCAAGCCGGTTTAATTAAAGACATGTTGACAAACTTTCCTTCTTAAACTATCAAATTGTAGCAAACCTCTGATTAGGACGGTTTTCAAAGATGAACATGAATTTGTTTATGTCCAGAAATTGAAAAATTTTCAAGGTTAGGTAATAATAATAAAAATATTGTTTAATAGCCACAAATACGATACAAAGTAAATAAATACTAGATAATCAAAAAATTTAAAAAACTAAATTCATGTTTTTGTATCTTAACATGAGGCTATATGGTATACCGTTGTTCTACCTGGCACACCTTAAAAATGTAATAGATTGTGCTGATACTCTAGAGATAGTTCGGAAAGTAAAAAATTTTTTAAAAATATTTTATTTTTACTTTCTCTTACCTATATGAAATATAGAATAGAGAAAGTATTGTTTTCGTCCAAAATTTTCGATGTCAAAATTTTAGTGGAAATAC